>JXCR01145408.1:209839-223781 GCA_002079205.1 Phalaenopsis hybrid cultivar | reverse complement strand
TGTAAATTAAAACGTCCGTCCGAAGCGGGCGACGGGACTTCACTTCCAGCGACCGACAGCTTCTTACGGGCAACACCCCCAAACTTTTTAGCTGCCGACAACCCCATATTGGTCACGGCCTCATATCATTGTTTTCAAGAGCTTGGCTAAAGATTAGGTCATACATCTTATAGAATGCCAAAATAGCCCAAAATCCATATTTTTGTCACCAATTTGGGTAAGGATTACATCTTATATCCTATGAAACAGTCAAAGATGAGGCTTATAAACTTGGATATAAGGGAAGCGCAAAGGCAGTACTTACAACCATGAGGATAAGAAAAGCCTAAAGATAGGACCTACAACTTTGAAGGCAAAGAGGGCCATAAGACAAATAAAGACCCATTAATGGCATTGCAAGTTGGAACATTAAAGGCTTATTTCAACATATTGGAAGTACTTGTACTCTTTTAGTAAATATAAAAGGAGAGCTACAAAAATAGGCCTGAGAACGCAATTACTACTGGATGGCCAAATATTGCCAACAATCGGCCATACATGGATTGTGGTAGGCTATAATCATTATGCTTGCTTAAGTTTTTAGATGACTAGCTTAAATCATTAGCAAGTACCTGAGGTTTATCAATGTTGGTTGAAGATTTTAAATGCTCAAGGATCATCAGAAGTTGTTAGACCTACTGTGACACCTCATTTCATGTTCTCAAGGGAATCGAAGGGAGGGAGTCGAAGTGAGCAATCGGGAATACGAAAGGGTACTTCCATTTAATAAATCAACGCGAGACCAGTAAGAGATCAAGAGAATTAGTAATAGATGCCAACTCCGATGGTGAATGATTTACCGAGGAAGTCGAATGGCATCTACGAAATTGAGGAGACTGACGAGCGCGGACAAGGGTTTTCCCCTAGCTGAAGACAGTAACATCCACGTCTTTGATCGGCATCGACAGCAGGTGAGATACTAGGGCTCATTGAAGGCAACGAAGCCTAAGGGATTATTGTCGACGAGCTTCGAGTGGCATAGGTGCAAAGGTCAAGTGACTGTGTGAAAGAAGGGGGAGAGTCGAAGCATTGTCGTGTGTGTTTAAGGTTTTCGACCAAGGATGGTAAGGGTGGGTTTTAATAATTTTAATTTAGTGATTTATCAAAAATAATTATATATATATATATATATATATATATATATATATATATATATATTTTGAATAGAAGAATAAATAGGATTACATAAAGTAAAATAATGAAAAAGTTTAAGATTAAATAATGTAAAGTTAATGGTTAATGAAAATAATAAATTAATTATTTTTTAGTAACATGTATACCCATTTTATTGTAGGATTTAATTTTAGATTAGTCGAGATCAAGACAAATCTAATAACAAATTAACCGACATCAAGATGAGCACTCTTACTCTTAAATTATAGAATCATTTTTGTATCTCTTTTAAACCAAACGTATGAATCGTTATTCAAGATTAACAAATGAAATTAATTTCCTCTATTCTAAAATTTTATCGATCATCTTGTAGTCTAACATTATGAAATGTTTTATACATTATAATAATAAAACATACACATTAAGTGATATAAAATTATGAATAATAANAATAATAAATTAATTATTTTTTAGTAACATGTATACCCATTTTATTGTAGGATTTAATTTTAGATTAGTCGATATCAAGACAAATCTAATAACAAATTAACCGACATCAAGATAAGCACTCTTACTCTTAAATTATAGTATCATTTTTGTATCTCTTTTAAACCAAACGTATGAATTGTTATTCAAGATTAACAAATGAAATTAATTTCCTCTATTCTAAAATTTTATCGATCATCTTGTAGTCTAACATTATGAAATGTTTTATACATTATAATAATAAAACATACACATTGTGTGATATAAAATTGTGAATAATAGGAACTGCATAGATTGATTGTATGTATAGGTTTGATTATGATGGAGTTACCCCTTTATGATACTAACGATAGAACGCTAAAGTACTCATGCACGTAAATGAAAAAAATATTAATATTGAAGTATCTTGAATAGTATAATTTTTAGAGGAGCTCCTGTAACGATTGTATAGATATAAATGATATAGACATATTATTGTTATAATAAAATACCTTAAATATTATGAAATATAGTAAGTAATCATATTCATAAGCTAGTAAATGTTTTATTATTAATTTATTAAATTAAATGGCCTGTATATTATTTTCTCATTCATTATGCTAATGCAATCTAAGAGTGTGAGTATTCATCGATTACAATTAGTTCACTGTTATTTTAAATTCACTTTTCAAATTTAAATCAATCGATTAAAAAGATGAGGAGTGTTGGAGAAAATATTTATAAAAGACGTGAACAACCATAAATGAGATAAANAAATGGCCTGTATATTATTTTCTCATTCATTATGCTAATGCAATCTAAGAGTGTGAGTATTCATCGATTACAGTTAGTTCACTGTTATTTTAAATTCACTTTTCAAATTTAAATTAATCGATTAAAAAGATGAGTGTTGGAGAAAATATTTATAAAAGACGTGAACAACCATAAATGAGATAAATTTTAACTGCACTGCTTTAATTTACTTTCTTTAGTGACTCTTTCATTTATTAAAATATATGTTGTATAAAATGTATATAGAAAATTTTAATTTCAATAGTTCAATCTCTGTACCCGCTTTAGTTAATTTCAAGCCCTGGGCAGAGTCGTGACATCTACTGGCTATCAAACAAAGTTCAACATATGATATTTTATGTTATTTTTCAAAAGCATTTCAATTTTTTTTATGATCGTAGAAGCTTGGCAACTACATGCTTACACAACTGACTCCCAAAGTTTTGGCCACAACACAACAAGACAAGTTAACTTTCCCCATAATCAGCAAGTCAATATAAATTTNTCTACTGGCTATCAAACAAAGTTCAACATATGATATTTTATGTTATTTTTCAAAAGCATTTCAATTTTTTTTTATGATCGTAGAAGCTTGGCAACTACATGCTTTCACAGCTGACTCCCAATTTTTTGGCCACAACACAACAAGACAAGTTAACTTTCCCCATAATCAGCAAGTCAATATAAATTTCATACTAAAATCCAAACATCAACGTAATTTATACATAAAAAAATTTAAATGTAATAATGAGAAATATTCATCACCAAAAAAAAACTTTACTAATAATACATTGCTTATTTAATAAGAAACCATCATGTAGTCCCGACAAACTCACAATATATGAATAAAAACTAACCAATAAAATGCTTGAACTATCCAATAAAGAAGTGATTCTCATGTTTCTTACAAATAACAAAGACAACCAATCTAAAATATAGTAACATATTAAATGACGAGCACTAAACTTAGTAGGTAGTGTCAAATTTAATAAATAAAAAACACAACAGAGCAACTCAACAACTAGAATATTTTATCTTAAAACATCTAATGATACACAATAACAATAATATTGAGACCTATCACTAGAAAAAGAATCAGAAATAAACCAACATAGAGAGAACATATATGATCAGAAATGCAAGAAATGCACTCATGATAAAAAAATAAATCTCTATAATGATTTACTTGCGTCAATAACATGCAAATAATACATTGAGAGCATTGCTCCAGCACATTGATTGATCGTGTTAAAACCAGTATGTAATATCAATAAACCATAAACATTCCACATAAATGAAGTAATAATTATTGGTATAGCACCTAGTTGTAACCAAAGTTAAGGAGGTTTTCACTCCAGTGAACTCGTCAACTCCTATAGGGACGCATCAGTCAAGTCAAGATAGACCCACTAACTGACTTAAGGACCAGTCATAATTATAATATAGAAGGTGTGCATGTCGTCATGCAAAGCACGAGTAATATCATCCTATAAATTTCAATAATATTTTAATGATTATTAATGCTTGCAATAAACTCAATAAATAATGCTAAGCGCCTTAACCAAACGTATAAAAATATAGTTAATATGTGCACAAGGAATACACTACTAACTTTGACAATAAGCATCCAAAGCTATGACTTATGGAACTGAACATAACACCACATAGACATGCCCATTCTTGAAAAATATAAGACACACACAAGTCAGGCAAGACATTATTGACGTCTGACTAACTTTAGTATATTATAATATATTTGTAAATCAAACATCAAAAAATGCCCATATCATTATTTTAAACTATCGAACCCATGAATCTGTACGTGCCCAATTAGATCACTATGAACTTAGCAAAAGAGCAAAATATGAGTCGAGGTTTTGGATGAGAAATTGAAAAGTGGATGTAGAAAAATGTTAGTTTTATAAATAATCTAGGTAATCGCCCCGAATAATTACAACTCAAAAATAAAAAAATCCTCCCATTATACATATTAAAAAGAATTTCACATAAAGGTCTAATATACCAAAATAAAATCCAATAAGTACTATGGCAAATGGTGTTGTTCTGTCATTCAAGGAGAATTAACAAGCTTACCAAGAACCATTATCAACCAAAAATAGGCATAAACGGCATATCTAAATAGCTAGAAGCAATAGGGATTTTATAAATTAAGGGGTTATTTAGGATCACTTTATGGTTTCTAATTTTTATATTTAGTTTGCTTTGTTTTTGTTTTAATATAAAACAAAAGCATAATTGTTATTCTAATGGATTTAATGTTCTCAAGAATAAAAAACAAAAAAACACATTTGGTTTAATCATTTCTTTCATTTTTTGTTTATATGCTTGCAATCTTTTTCTCAGTTATTTTTGTTTTTCTTGAATCTTGATTGTTTATTCAAACGAAAATAATTAATACAATTACATACTCGAATCAATAAATAGTTTATATGAAGGAAGAAACTGTACACAAAGCAATCAGAGAGCTTTGAAAGACGATGAATTACTATCAGCTTCATATTCAAATCAAAGTAGATCATCAATTTGCTTTTGCTTCAATCAAACAATTTTCAGAACTATGAAAAAAAGACAGATTAAAATAATAAAAGATATAAAATTGGCGAACATTTGACAAAACAAGGCAGAGAATCAATCGATACATTAGAATTAGATTGCCCTTGCAATTAGCCAGCACCCAATGCCCATTCCATATTATTTCATGGATCCTCCATTGGTAGGTGTTGGGGCATAATTGCAGAAAATTCTAAGAAATCTGATGTAGATTTTGAAATTCATCCTAGCAAGCTCTAAATTAGTAAATTAATGTATAAAATTAAAACCTCTCATATAGTAGAGAGAGCTTAATTTGGAAAAAAATAGGAGAATTTATCTATAAGGATTTTGTGAAGATGCCTTTCGGGGAAAAAGAGACCACAGTTTGCAAGGAGGCCGCTCATCGGCTTCATAAATAGTCTCACCCCCTTCATAAGACGGGACCTAGAGTTTCAATCAGAGGATGAGTTGGACTTGGAGCTGGTGCGTGAAGAAGGAGCTCGCCTCTGATGTTATTCCAGACCGATGACCCGTTGAACAAATCTCGTTCCACCAGTAGCTGATCACCCTCGACCACTGCTCCCCAACCACCATCAACCATGGTTAGCTACCCCTGCTCATGGCAATGAAGCACTATGTGGAGTAAAGACCAATGTCGCGGAGTAACGAAGTACTGTGTAGAGTAAAGAATGATTTTATGGAGTAAAGAGGCACCCTAAGGAACAGTGTATCATCCTGAAAATCGTGCAGCAAAATGCCTTGAAGCCAGTAATGTAGTGCAACTACTCCCTCTGCAACCGCTCCAGATTGTTGTGTAATGTTTCCTTCGTGTACAAAAACTATATTTCAAGGAACTTTGTAACCATTTCCACCTATGGAATAAGGGTCTGGATGAGTAATCACCAACTTATAGTAGATCATTCTGACAAGTCTTAACTATGTGATTTTGGTCTCTTTCAAGTTTTCTATGTAAAAATTTTTTGTGTATCTATTTGTCGACTTAATTACCAGAGTGTGTTGGACTTTCGTGCAACATTAAGAAACTAAATAATCACTCTACCACTGTAAATCTTTTGAAACACCTAAGAAACTAAATAATCACTCTACCACTGTAAATCTTTTGAAACACATCAATTTAGCGTCGTTTGTTAGAAAAACAATCCCACCACCAAAGGACTTGTAGAACATGCTAAATGGTCACTAGAACATTCAAAATAATGGAGCATCCTGCTTCAACACCCATTATTATAGAGGACACTCACAGAGCCAAGGACGTCAGGCCTCTTGTCACTTTTCACCCAAAAGACAGTATCATGCCGGCAAAGGCACCTCGAGTTCATCTTTGGAAGATAGTGTGCGGGTTGGAGGAGTTTCGACATGAGATCCTCCAACTCTGACGTGAAGCCCGATAACCTCTACCTGCATAGCTAGATGAAACTTATTTACCTCCAGTTTAGTAGGAAATGCTCTGCTCGTATCGATCTTTCTCCCAAAGATGGAACCCTTCCTCTACAGGAGACAGACCTTCTTGGTATTATAAGTTCCAATCATTTGTCCCACACAGCTAGACCAACTGGTAACCCTACGTCATTCAAGATAAACTTGGTCGAGTCATATCTTATTGTTGCTTTTGAAAACTTGATTCGTGAAGTGCTATGGCATCTTATTTGAGAAGAGTTCCCTCTGGGGATAGAGATTGTTTCCCTGCTCGTTGCACGTTCCAATGTCTCACCCTTTGTCAAGGCTATTCTTTAATACCCTATCACAATAAGCTTCAAGCTCTCAAACAAGGACTCCTACGAAGGGGAACTGCCCCAACGAGAATACTGACCACTATCAAATCATCATGCACATCAGCATGCCTCAGATGCGCTTCTTTGTCAAGTTCCCAGCCACTCTCAAGGATCAAACTCGCACGTGGTTCTACCCTCACTTGGGAGGCACTATCAACAAATTCAATAAGTTTGGCAGACTATTCGTAAAGTAGTTCATAGCAAAAAGAAGGATCAACAAATATTCATCTCAACTCTCTGGAATTTGACGTAACAAGACAGAGCCACTCATGGACAACTGCAGATTAACCACATTCTCATCAAATTCCAATAGTGAATTCGAAATTGCAGAGAAGAGTCTTCCTTAGAAGGCTTTGCCAAAGACCTTTCTACTCATCATTGATGTGGGAGACAATTCGCTCTTATGTTAACCTCATTCATTGTATCGAAGCTCAAATCACTCCAGTATAGTCCATCAATGCAGAAAAAGAGTAGTTTGAGCAATTTGAAGGCAAACATAAGAATAACCCAAAGGATACAAATCAAGTCTCACAATGAAGGAAGTCTAAGCATCAAAGGAATCGTCATCTTCCCCTTTAGCCTATGAACCACTGACAATGGCCTCGACCAGGGAAAGAATATACAATGCTCAATGCATCACATGTCAACATTTTGATGGTCATCAGAAATCAAGAGACCATCAAGTGGCCTCAACCTTTGAAACCCAACTCAAAGAATCATAAAAAATATTGCCACTTTCATTGGAGCCATGATCACGCCACCGAATCATGTAAGTAGCTCGAGAAAGAAATCAAGAGACTGATATGACAAGGGTATATGGACCATTTTGTGTAAGATAAGTTTGCCTAAACATATAATGCNTCAGCTTCATATTCAAATCAAAGTAGATCATCAATTTGCTTTTGCTTCAATCAAACAATTTTCAGAACTATGAAAAAAAGACAGATTAAAATAATAAAAGATATAAAATTGGCGAACATTTGACAAAACAAGGCAGAGAATCAATCGATACATTAGAATTAGATTGCCCTTGCAATTAGCCAGCACCCAATGCCCATTCCATATTATTTCATGGATCCTCCATTGGTAGGTGTTGGGGCATAATTGCAGAAAATTCTAAGAAATCTGATGTAGATTTTGAAATTCATCCTAGCAAGCTCTAAATTAGTAAATTAATGTATAAAATTAAAACCTCTCATATAGTAGAGAGAGCTTAATTTGGAAAAAAATAGGAGAATTTATCTATAAGGATTTTGTGAAGATGCCTTTCGGGGAAAAAGAGACCACAGTTTGCAAGGAGGCCGCTCATCGGCTTCATAAATAGTCTCACCCCCTTCATAAGACGGGACCTAGAGTTTCAATCAGAGGATGAGTTGGACTTGGAGCTGGTGCGTGAAGAAGGAGCTCGCCTCTGATGTTATTCCAGACCGATGACCCGTTGAACAAATCTCGTTCCACCAGTAGCTGATCACCCTCGACCACTGCTCCCCAACCACCATCAACCATGGTTAGCTACCCCTGCTCATGGCAATGAAGCACTATGTGGAGTAAAGACCAATGTCGCGGAGTAACGAAGTACTGTGTAGAGTAAAGAATGATTTTATGGAGTAAAGAGGCACCCTAAGGAACAGTGTATCATCCTGAAAATCGTGCAGCAAAATGCCTTGAAGCCAGTAATGTAGTGCAACTACTCCCTCTGCAACCGCTCCAGATTGTTGTGTAATGTTTCCTTCGTGTACAAAAACTATATTTCAAGGAACTTTGTAACCATTTCCACCTATGGAATAAGGGTCTGGATGAGTAATCACCAACTTATAGTAGATCATTCTGACAAGTCTTAACTATGTGATTTTGGTCTCTTTCAAGTTTTCTATGTAAAAATTTTTTGTGTATCTATTTGTCGACTTAATTACCAGAGTGTGTTGGACTTTCGTGCAACATTAAGAAACTAAATAATCACTCTACCACTGTAAATCTTTTGAAACACCTAAGAAACTAAATAATCACTCTACCACTGTAAATCTTTTGAAACACATCAATTTAGCGTCGTTTGTTAGAAAAACAATCCCACCACCAAAGGACTTGTAGAACATGCTAAATGGTCACTAGAACATTCAAAATAATGGAGCATCCTGCTTCAACACCCATTATTATAGAGGACACTCACAGAGCCAAGGACGTCAGGCCTCTTGTCACTTTTCACCCAAAAGACAGTATCATGCCGGCAAAGGCACCTCGAGTTCATCTTTGGAAGATAGTGTGCGGGTTGGAGGAGTTTCGACATGAGATCCTCCAACTCTGACGTGAAGCCCGATAACCTCTACCTGCATAGCTAGATGAAACTTATTTACCTCCAGTTTAGTAGGAAATGCTCTGCTCGTATCGATCTTTCTCCCAAAGATGGAACCCTTCCTCTACAGGAGACAGACCTTCTTGGTATTATAAGTTCCAATCATTTGTCCCACACAGCTAGACCAACTGGTAACCCTACGTCATTCAAGATAAACTTGGTCGAGTCATATCTTATTGTTGCTTTTGAAAACTTGATTCGTGAAGTGCTATGGCATCTTATTTGAGAAGAGTTCCCTCTGGGGATAGAGATTGTTTCCCTGCTCGTTGCACGTTCCAATGTCTCACCCTTTGTCAAGGCTATTCTTTAATACCCTATCACAATAAGCTTCAAGCTCTCAAACAAGGACTCCTACGAAGGGGAACTGCCCCAACGAGAATACTGACCACTATCAAATCATCATGCACATCAGCATGCCTCAGATGCGCTTCTTTGTCAAGTTCCCAGCCACTCTCAAGGATCAAACTCGCACGTGGTTCTACCCTCACTTGGGAGGCACTATCAACAAATTCAATAAGTTTGGCAGACTATTCGTAAAGTAGTTCATAGCAAAAAGAAGGATCAACAAATATTCATCTCAACTCTCTGGAATTTGACGTAACAAGACAGAGCCACTCATGGACAACTGCAGATTAACCACATTCTCATCAAATTCCAATAGTGAATTCGAAATTGCAGAGAAGAGTCTTCCTTAGAAGGCTTTGCCAAAGACCTTTCTACTCATCATTGATGTGGGAGACAATTCGCTCTTATGTTAACCTCATTCATTGTATCGAAGCTCAAATCACTCCAGTATAGTCCATCAATGCAGAAAAAGAGTAGTTTGAGCAATTTGAAGGCAAACATAAGAATAACCCAAAGGATACAAATCAAGTCTCACAATGAAGGAAGTCTAAGCATCAAAGGAATCGTCATCTTCCCCTTTAGCCTATGAACCACTGACAATGGCCTCGACCAGGGAAAGAATATACAATGCTCAATGCATCACATGTCAACATTTTGATGGTCATCAGAAATCAAGAGACCATCAAGTGGCCTCAACCTTTGAAACCCAACTCAAAGAATCATAAAAAATATTGCCACTTTCATTGGAGCCATGATCACGCCACCGAATCATGTAAGTAGCTCGAGAAAGAAATCAAGAGACTGATATGACAAGGGTATATGGACCATTTTGTGTAAGATAAGTTTGCCTAAACATATAATGCCGCTATTGAGGGTAGCAAATATAGAGTAGCAAGATTTGAGTCACCAAATTATTGGCAAAATTCAAACAATTGTTGAAGGTCCATTAATATCCAACCAAGTCCATCACAGCTCCTAGAGAACCAGTGCAAAAGAAACCATGCTTTGAGTTTGTCACCTTTGATGAGTCTGATCTGGAGGGACTCCGAGTCCCCCACTAAGACCGTCTCATCAATAGAACAGACATTGGCAAACCCTTCTTCAGTATGAAGAGAATTTTGATTGACAGTGGTAGCTTTGTTGATGTCCTATTCTACTTCCATTTGAGCCATTACATAGGTTTGATAATTGACCAATAAGAGTTTTGAGGGACAATAAATCTTCCCATCATAATGAGAGAATCTCCTCAACAAACAACTCAATCCATCCAGTTCATCTTTGTTAAGTCAAAATCGACATAGAACGTCATCTTTAGGAAGCCCCTCCAAGCTATCTTTGGCATTGCCACTTCTTTGCTACATCTCAAGCTGAAGTTCCAAACAAAGTATGGAATTAGTGTCATGCATGGGAATCAATAGTAGCACGATCATGATATCTTAGATAATTTCAACCACGCCCATAGATGACCCTTAACATTGAAAATTCTCCCATGGAAGACTAGATTTGTGTTCCACTATTACTGACAACCTAGTCACATATCTATCATTATTCATTACATATCACATTATTTTTTTTTATTTCCTGATTTGTTGCATCTGTGTCGGTGTAGTTTGTTTTTCTAAGTTATTGCATTCATATTTTGCATCATAGTGTTTATTTTACTTTCCAAGTAGCGCCAATGTACCCTTGATTTATTAAATATGATCCCTCTTTTATTTTCTCTATACAAATGACACATTGAAGGAATGTAATGGTTCATTTATGAACCAATTCATGCTCTTCATCTGAGAAATGTATAATTTTAGTTGCATATTAGTCAAAGCACGATAAATTTTAAGAAAATTCAATCCAACCTCTTTTGTACATGTTAATTTTAAGAAAATTCAATCCAACCTCTTTTGTACATGTTAATCTTGTTGAGTTTCGCTTCGATACATGACCTTTAATAGGTTAAAAATCCTTAATGTACTACACCTAACCCCATTTTATGCAGGTATAAGCGAACATTGCTTCGACTAGCAACCTCTAATGAGTTGGAAGTTCTTGGTAGACTTCCATTAGCCTCTTTTATATGACTTAACATAATCAAGTGATACTCTGATATACAGCTCGGAAGGTCAAAAATCATTGGTAGTTTCTCTCACATTAGTCTTCTTCTTGATCAAAAACTCCAAACGACATCTTACATCCACTACAATATAATAGAAAAGGAAAGAAAAAATGCTCGAGGGGCAAATAATGAACAAATAACAGTCACTAAAAAATGTCGGCCATTTTTTTTAAAATAAAAATTTAAATTTGATTTTAATATAAAATGTAATTTTGATTTTGAAAATAATACTCTTTATTTTGGAAAACAAAGAGAACAGATAGATTTCATATATCTAATAGTTTAAATAACTGAGTACGATACTACAAATGATATATCATCTCGAATGATGAATGTATCACTTGTTAGTAGGCTTATCTATTTAAACTTAAAGTTTATGACTCTACATATCTAATACACAAATTAAATAGTGTTTATATTAATTTGGGTTCTTAATTCCCTATAGAGGCGTACCCCATAGTTAATTACCTAAAAAAACTCTCGATTAAGATCGGGATTTCGTCGTCAAGAATTCAACGTTTAGGTTTTCACAATCGCTTATAGGAAAGTTAAAGGGAAAGACTCAATGTGGAACAGTTATTTTCGGAATCCAAAAGAGTGAAAAGTAGAAGATGTCGAATATACTGAAGAAACTTCAGTTACGCCTCTACCTAACTTATGGTTTAGCTCTACATCTTCGAAAGGGAAAATTATGTTTAATGTTTCAATCCTGTAAATTATTTAGACATTCGGGACTTATATTTGCATATCATATGCAAATAACCCGAGAAAATGGGAGAATTTATGTTGTACTAAACGACGACCTCGAAATCCTAAAACGTATTTAACTTCTATCGTACGATATATAATCGTACCAAGTCCTAAAAGATAGTGTGAAAATTTACGCTGTATAGGACAAACAACCTCGTGTCCTATGAGTGTATGTCTATGGAAGTTCGGTTGAAGCTCCTCCTTCCGCTTTTTGTAGTCAACTCGACAGCTGCCTGGAGATGAATCATCACTTATCTACGCCGTTGTATTGTTCTGAGAAAAGGTGAGAGAGTAGAGCGAACATATTTTAACTTATTTGAAATATTTAATGTGTTTTGTACGATGCATTTTAAATTAGTGTTTGTAGTTGTTGAAGGAAAAGGAATAGAGGTATTTTATTTTATATTAAACAAAACCGGTTAAGATCTCACGGTATCATCATCCCTTCATCATTGTTAATTTTGATATTATTTAGTCTAAATAAGTTGTTAAACTCATTTCGCCCAGAGAATTCTCATTAGCAACCGTAGATTACCTCATCCGAGGGATTATCGTAAATCCAAAAAGATGTATTATTATTATGTAATTATTAGTTTATAAAAGTTTAAAAAAACATTATTTGTGGTTTTGAAAATATTTTCTTTTATGGAATTTTGAAAGGTGTTGAAATTAAAAAAGGAGTATTTTGGTTAAATGTTATAGAGTTTCAATCCTGAGCATATGTTTTACATTTGCTATCCTAGGGTTCTATATAAACATGCCAGAAAAGCAATAAAGAGTACAATACAGTAAAGAGTAAAAATCAGTAAAGAGTAACAGTAATAAAGAGTAGTAGCAGTTAAGTGGAGTAGCAGCAATGATAATAGTACAAGTATCAGCAAATGTGTACAGTAAAGTACAGTAAAAAGAGAAAGGTCAGTACATACCTGTCGTTTCTGACGATGCTTCAAAACACATTACAATTATATGTACAAGTGTGTGTAAGAGAAAAAAAGGTTAGATAAACATTTGAATTTTAAATATGAAAACTGAAACATGTATATTTTTATAAAAGTTGAGTGATAAGCATATAAAAAATCAAAATGGATATAAGAATTTAAATTGGAGATAGGCTAAGTTATAGACTTTTTCATTTGTCACGATCCCACAAGCTGGGGCATCAAAGTCTATAAACCAATAATGAATAGCAGCTACCAGCAAAACATTTCTTAAGGTTGGGCAACTTCAAATCCCTACCAACTGTATGACAAGTGAACATATAAAAAATCTTCAGCCACATGTGTCATATGTTTATATGTGATGTTTCTGTAATTTTGTAATTTCCAAATTTCCAATAACAGATGTTATAAAGGAGTAATTCACAAGTCACCAGAGCTAGGTTTAGAGCTACCAACAACCTATAGGAATGAAAAGGGTAACTTACTAATCGAATATTGGTTAAAAAGTTTCAGCTATATAAGCATGAATTTTACGTTATACATCATCGCCCTTATCCCATGTTTTCCTACTTATAAGCCACTTTGATAATCTATATGTTTTTCTTTCAACAGGTTAAATGAGAAGAATAAGAGTAGTGTTTAATTTATAATATAAATCACACCTCAAAGCTTGATATATGATTCAATCCTTAGA
>JXCR01145408.1:197212-208218 GCA_002079205.1 Phalaenopsis hybrid cultivar | reverse complement strand
GGCGTAGGTTTTTATAAAGTAATTTTGTTTTATTATTATTATTATTTTATTTAATTTAATATTATTATTTAACTTAAAATCTTTAATTCGTGCACAATCCAGTCTCGTTCAGAACCCCACTCATTTGGGTATCGTCTCTAGGTAAAATTGACGTTACAGACGCGTCGTCACATTTCGTTTTATCATCTGAGGTCGTCTGGCAAGTTCGTCAACGATCGTACCAATTTAACTTCAATTCGTGCGCATCGCAACATATGAAGTTATTTGGTCCAACCGAAGCCGCTTAATGAGCAAAATGTTGACTGATCATTGCCTAAGCAACAACCAAAGTCAAATAGACTGCTCGCAGTGGCAAGTCAATTGTCATACATCGTTGGTCCACTTATGGCTTTCAAATCCTTATAAGAACACAACTCAATCAGATATAGAGGATTTGAAACCTTTCATATGAAACTACAAGGAGTGAAGAAATGACTCAAAATTCTAAATAGTGTATACCCAGTCTAGTCCTCTAGGAGGGTCAGATAGGAAATGCTGAGGCTATATTATAACTCTAGGGAGAGAAAAAGAAAGACATCAAAATTAAGGTCAATAAAAAATATCAATAAACATGCAAACAAAGTAAAAAGAAAAAAAGAAGAATGATTGCATTAGTCAAACTCATACAGTGTAATATTGATAATATACAATAAAGATTAGAAAGAAAAAAAAGGACAGCTACATCAGTCCAACTCATACAATAAAATATAAATAAATATTCAAAAAGCATGAAAAGAAAAGTGAAGCACAACTCAAAGTTAATGTTCTTTTCCCCTTCCTTATTACTAAAGAACACCTTCTTCACCTTATTTTCGATGCCCTCAACTTCAAAATTTGGAGAGGAGTCTTCTAAAGCATGGTTGTAAGTTCCTCTATGTTAGCACAAGTCTGATTGTGCCTTGCTTGAGTCCTCTTCAGAAATTCCTAGATGAATCCCTCCTCGATGCCTTCTTACTCTTTCACATCAACATCTTATATATGATTGTGAGCTTCCTAAATACAATCTTGAATGACACTCTTGAACTCATTCAAGATGTCGAAGTTCTTCACAACTCTCAACTTACTCCAACAATGTTAACCTCCTTCTCAGACATTAATTTCTGGATCTCCTTCTTGAGAGTTGTCGGCTTGAATCTCATAGCCTTCATACCCTTGGTGCTCTGGTTAAAGTTGTCGCGTGCCTCTACCAACTCCTCTTTGACATTCTTCAAATCATAATGCTGCAATGGAAAGGAAGTTGCCACCAAGAACAACTTTGTCCTACACTCCACCAACTGAGATTCTAAGGCAAAGCGTCCTCTACTTTAGAATCATATTAGCACTTGTACTCATCTTAGAGGAACTTAATCCTTAAAATTTTCAAGTTACAATGTCTCAAAGAAAGATTAAGCCCTACATAGACATAGCTTAGTAGTTACTATTTTTAACTATATATTTAAGTTTTGCTAGTAGTTAATGATTTAGTTTTGTTAATATATTACACATTCAAAATTAGCAGCAGTAATTTCGNATTCAAGGATTTGAAGTTTTAGGCATGTAAATTCTTAGGAATTACAGATTTTATAAATTCATTTTAAATTCAAGTATTAAATATGTAAATACTCAAAAAATTGAATGGAATGTATGTAAATCGTCCCAATTAAACATCTTGAAATGCACACGAGAACCATATACTATAGATCAAGATTTCACAAATGTTGAAAGAACAATAGCACAAGATAGGAATTGTTCGCATAGGTTTATATAGAAGAACAATTCAATGCTCGTTATATACAAACTCTATATGGAAGAAGATCATTAGCATCANCTCACCTTTGCAAGTTTCATGTGTTTGCCTTATGAAAAACCCATATGATGCTAGTTTATATTTCATGTTAGCGAAAATTCATGTGTTTGGTTATTTCCACCATGTTAAACCCATATAAAACTTACATGTTATGTGCTAACACTTGTTGACTTCATTTTTGTATGAGGTCTGTCATGTTTTTTCTTCCTAGAACTTATGATCTAGCTATAGGGTTTTCTTCGTGGCTCTCCTAGAAGACTAGTAGAGGAACCAATACCAAATTAAGGACTTCAAAACATCTCTTCACTTGTTGTAGTTTGATATACTTGAATTTGAACTCTTAATCTTTTGTTGAGATGGTTTATGTCAAGTTAATGAAGCTTAAGTTAAGTTCCTTTACATCTGTGGAGGCCTTAAGTCACCATTTAACTCTAGAGATTAGGTCTTTCTGATTGGGCACTTTGCACTCCTTTTTCCCCGATTCCTTTGATAACTTTTTTCTTTAGTCATAAAAAGCCAATTAGGTACGAGACTGCTCTTGAACAAAAACACGGTTCATCTTTTAATTAAAAAGAAAAAAAGAAAAATCACCAATTGAAAATTAAAATCTAACAAAAGAAAAATTAAAATTAAAATTAACTATAAAATTAAACTTAAAAAGCTAAAAGGTCCAAGAAAACCAAACTCATTAAAATATTTAAATTTAAACCAAAGTAAAATTAAAAAATTTAAATTGAAATGAAATTTAAAAGTCAAAACAAACAAATTTTTTAACTTGAAATCAAAATTAAGTTAATTTCAAATTAACCACTGAATTAATCAAAAATAAAATTGAAATTAAATCAAGCTTACTAAAATTTTCACACCAATCCAAAATGAAATTCAATCGGAAATCAAATTTAAATAAAACCATCAAGTTAAACAAAAATTAAAATTAAAAATTAAAATTAAGAATGATGAAATTTACTACAGGCATAAAATAGAAGTATCAATCAAAATTAAAATAAAATTTAATTAAGTATCAATCAAGACCAAATCAAACATAATTTTAAACAAGTTCACTAAAGTTGAAATAATTAAAATTAAATCATGTTTAAATCTAAAATTTATTAAAATTATGACAATTAAATTAACAAAAGTTAAAGTTGCACCATTTAAATTTTTGTTAAAATAAAATCCAAAATTTATTAGTAAATACCAAAATCAATTGAAAATAAAATTTAAAAAAAAATTCTCAAATCTACTAAAAACCAAGCCCACCTCATCCTACCATTTATATCATGCAAAACCAAATTCTAAGCCCACCAAAATTTAAATCAATCATAATTAAAATCCAAAATTAAATCCAAGCTCAATCCAAATCCAACTTATGACGTGTTAACCCTAAGTCTTATGGCTTGTCATCAAGCCTTCGTTAATCCACTATGTTGTCACCATTTTTGGATGTCGAGCATACATGATAATATTCCACTCTTTCAGAGTATCTCATGGCTCACAAACATCCATTCAATTGCCTCATAGTGCATCATACATCAACATCGGTATTTCTCCCCCGGTGCACCTGGGCTTGATTTGGTTTGGTGCACCCGCACCAGACCCATGCTGAGTCAAGGTAGAGAAACAAAGAACCTGGCAATCCTTCTACAACTTTGGGGCATGCCCACACCATCTTTCAGTCTAGTTTGACCATGTTGGACCCACGTTGGGTCTGCGCCAGGAGAAAGAGAATCTGGTGCACCCATGGTGCAGCTCTAGGGAGTTTCCGCACCTGTATCACTTAGCACATCCACGCCCTTGCCTGACTGCATGCAACAAGCTCACTAGTGTCACGGGTGTACCCACGTCAGGTTGTGATCTACTCTGATTTGAGATAGCCCCCACAACCGAGCTTGGGGGCCATTTTGTACTTTTGGTGGTTTGGGGTGCTCTCTCATGCTAGCCACCAGTCCAACCAAAGCTATGTTATTCTTTTGCCTATGCTTGATGTTGTGCATTTTGAACTCTTTTTGTATGCTTCATTGGGTCTGAGACTCATGCTAGTATATTTGAGATGGATTTTACTTGTAGTGTGTCGCATTTAAAAGTAGGATCTTAATGATTTTTACTAATAAGTTTCTATAAGTAATGTTGTGCTCTCCTCCTATTGAATATAGTGAATTTACACATTCTATGATGTATCTTGTGCTAACCCTTATTTTGTAAGTCCAGTCTTTTTTTTATATATTTTTATGTACTCCTAGAGCCCTCTAGGAGAGTCTGTACTGGAAATAAGTTACAGACATGAGTCCTCGAGCTTTGAACTAGGAACCTGTGGAAAGGACCAAGATCTAATCATGTCATGTATCATAATTTCTAAATTCTACATTTATTATATAGTACTATGATCAAACATATTTACTCAGTGCCTGAACACCCTTTTTTATGGTATTATAGTCAGCCTAGATACGCTTGATCTTTTATTCTTATATTGAGTTTTTACCTTTCAATACCTTGTTTATGTTCACTATTTCTTATACATGTGGTTTGTCTGGATATCATCATGACTAGACTCATTAGAATAAAATATTTGTTATTAAATTTAAATTTAAAAAAAAATTATCTCTAGCTAAATTTAGGATTAAATTATTTATGATTTTAATATCAAATATTATGTTTCCCTTATTTGCTTTTCTACTTTGTCTTTAGGCCAATTTTAAAATGATCATAACATGCATGGATAATACCCCCGAGCATAATAGTAGGGCCTTCATGGTTAGAATTTCTTAGCATGCTATATACTTACTACACCATCCAAGGAAAGTACTGTTGTTTTTTAATCTAACCAGTGGCATCTATCCGTCAAGTTATGATGATACACCCTCTATATTGTGGACTAGTTTTGCTTTGATTGGAGGATTTACCATGTTGGGATTGTCAAAAATTTCCTTAACTGCATATGTTCCAAAAGTATATTGCATAAAAAATAAAATACCTTTTATTGTTGGTGTTCCTGTGTTCTTGTCAAATTGTAATTAGCCACAAGGATACATTGCTATGAGAGGTCTCTTTACCATGAACAAAAAAAATTTGATTCTTTCTTATATTTTGGCTATGAAATTCTTTCTATAACAAACTTCTCATATATTTTCTTGGGACTAGTATGGTCTGGTTTACTTTGTAATGCTCTTCTTAAGCTCATGTTGCTAGATCTTTCCTATGTAAATATTCTCATAGCTACTCTTTTTGTTTTTTCTTAATTTTTGTCCCCTTTTAATTACTACCATTCTTTCTTTTCTTTTTGAAACATAAACAGTTAAGGAAAAAAGGGGGACAAATGCTAAGAAGACCATTTTTTCAATCATAACAAAAAGGGGCATGAACATGGCGATAAGAAGTGTGGGAGGGCAGGTAAGTCTTGAGTTACCACTGCCCTAGTTATTCCACTTACCTATATAGTTGTTTAGTTTTTTTTTTTTTAATTAAAGTTTGGGTGGTTTTTCAACTAGGACTATAGACATTAGAATACGAGTTATTAAACCTTATTTTATGGAATTCAAGGTTCTGAAAAATTAGTAGAAGAACAACTTATTAGTCCATAAGCTATTTCATTACTAGGTAATGATCCTTACATTGGATTAAAGCCTAGGTCATCTAATTTATTAGAAGTAACAACCACTTGTAAGTCGTGGATTGTTAAAAAACTCTGTTGTTCACAATAACTACCTTCTTATCATTGACTCTTTCCCGTGAAATTTATTTACAACCATATCCTTGATTAGTGAATAAGCCTCTTAATATGGCTTCAACATAAGTGAACTCTCAGCTGAAGCATATATTATTGACCTTAATAATTTCATTAGCACATTATAAAAGGTTTAAATTATAAGAAAATCAGGTAAAGTGTGATGAAGAAATTCTTTAAGTAGCTCCTTAAATTCTCCTAAGATTAGTAGATTGATACTTCATCTAATTGGAAAAATGAGGATAATTCATTCCTATGTTTTGTCATTTTGGGTGTAAGGAAGTATTTGGCTAGTAATTTTTTGCCGGAGTAGTTCCATGTGGTAATTGATCTTGGTGTTAAGGAGTCGAGACATATTTTGGCCTTATCATTAAGTGAGAAAGGGAAAAGCCCTTGTCTAATGACATCATTGACAACAATATTGTACTTAAAGTGGCATAGATTTCTAAGAAATTTACCAAGTGGAGGTTGGGGTCTTGTGTAGATGATCCAAAAAATTGATTGTTTTGCATCATTTGAAGGATAGTTGATTTCAATTCAAATGAGGTAGCTCTCAATGTCAGGGTTGTTAATATTGAAATAAATTTCTTCACCCAATGATTGACATACTCACTAAGAAATCTTAATTGCTTTTCCTAGGGTGGGTTCGCCATTTATACTAAATTATTTTTTTTTGTTTTTTTAAGTTTCTTGTTTTTTTACGGTTATCTTATTTATGGTTGTAAGGTACAAGATCATATAATGAAGTTCTATACCTTCAAGCATAGAACTAGCAACCGAGAGACCCTAAAACAAATAGAAACATAACACACAAGTAAAATTCATTGAAAAAGATGTAAAACTGGACAATAAGCAGAAAGTAAAATCATTGATAAAAGAATGACTTTTTTTGGATTTTCTAACAAAAAATTAGAAAACAAAATTTATAAATAAATACAACACAATGATTTCAACTATGAGCCTTAATATTCAAATTAAAATCTTCCTAGAATGAAAATTTAACATCAATCCTCAGTAATAGTGCTAAGTGATACACTAAAATAATATGTTGTTTTAAGTATACATTTTATGCTTATTTTTAATGATATTATACTTTAAACAAGGGAATTTTCATGTTTTTGTTGTAGGTACATCAATTTTAGGAATTTGGAGCAAAAGTAGCAAATAAGACAAAATTTGGACCTAAAACAGTGAATTTTGGGAATTCTGGCTCCAGATGCGCTAGATTAGCGCAAGATGCGCCATTTTACAGAGAACTGGTGCCAGATACCCAAACTTGGTGCAAGATGCATCATTTTATAGAAAGCTGGTGTGAGATGCCCCAGAACTGGAGCCATATGCGCCAAAGACAACTTTTTGTGGATTAAGGTGATTCAAGATGAATTTTGCACAAATTTTCAAAAGGACAATTGTTCTAAACACCCCTTGGAGTGATCCAATGCATTTGAACACTTTGGAAGGTTTTTTTATGAAGGGATATTTCTCTTGGATCAATGAACATGTCTTTTGAATTCAAAAGAGTTAACTTTTGGTAAAAATTTAGGAGGGGATTTTTATTAATACTCATGACCATGCAAAAACCAGTGTGTTAGGAAATTTCCTTACGTGATTGCACTGCCCTAATAATAATATTCCTATTCTCTGAAAGTAGTGTAGTTTAACTTAATAGTTCCACAAGACTGCTTTTATAATACTAGATAAATACTCATTTAAGAAACTACATGGCCAGTTTAGGAGTAAATTATAAGTATAATGTTAAACTAACAACTTATAAATAAATAACATGCAACACATAATAAAGGCTTCAACAATATCATAGAGTTTAATTCAAGAGAGGGACAGGTTTAGGCATACTCATTATGGTTGAACAAAACATCAATTTGATTACAAAATAATAGTTTAACAAAGTTAGAATGATCTCACTAATGTTCTCTACTGATTCACACAAACTTATGAAAAAATCCTCGAGTTTTACACCATTTCAAGCATAGAAATGGCTACACACTCACACTTACATTTATTCTCACATAGGATAAAACTCATTCAAACTTTTGTTGACCTCACTTTTGTTGTGGTCTAGTCTTTCTTCCTTAGAAGTTTAGGATCTAGCCATATGACTTTCCTATTGACTATCCTAGAGGACTAGTGATGAAACCCTACCCATTAGAAACTCTAAATACCTCGTTACTCTTCTTGGAGTTCTACATTTATGGTTTTGACCTCTAGCACTTAGAAGGTTAAAGCCAACATCGGAGGAGCTTAAGGGGAGTGCCCATAGGATTGTGAGGCCTTAGGGTTAGCTCTGAGTGTTTAGTTTTGGTCAAGCATACACAAACACTTGAACCTATCACAAACCCTAAAATGACCTACACTTAACCCATTCCCCAACTTTTTTGGAAACTCATGTGGGTGGTCCCCAAGCCCTAGCCCATGGTTGGGATAGCTAGGACCAACACATGGAAATCTCATGACATCCAAGGGGTAACATCATGGTTGATATGTCCAATGACCTTCGATTCCACCTAAATATCCTACCTTGGCCTCCAACCCGCAAAGCTCCACAAAATTACCAAAATACCCTTGAAACCCTAAAAATCCTCAAAACTGCCCAAATTCCAAAATTTCTACTAACAATCATGTTGAACCACTCTAAGTCATCCAAATTGACCCAATTTTACCTAAAATTTTTAAAATTACCAAAATTTCCCTTAAAGCCCAAAACTCATAAGTTGCACCCAATTGACCAAATTAACAACAATTTTCACCCAATTTACTCCCAACCTTAGCTTCGAATTAAAACCCAATTTCAACCAAACCCGAACCCATTTTGATTAGCTCATGATCGATTTCAAAATTAAATTCTTCATGCATATTTTTAAAAGCCCATTTACATGAGCATTTTTAAAAGCCCATGACATTAATTTAGAAAGGTCTAAATCGAGCCCACATGACAAAAATCATTTTTATCATCCCATTTCAATTTAGAAATATTCATCTCGGGCATCATAACAATCATACCATGCATACACACGAGACTTTATCCAAAAAGGGCATGTTGACCTTTTATTATTTAAATGCATGAAAATCCAAAATTTCTTTTGGATGAAATATCTCCATGCCCTCATACATGGCATGGCATGCCTCATGATGCCATCCATGAGCATCATGAGGTCAAACGTACCAAATTTGGCAAGTGGAGGTGACCCTTCCTTCTTCCTCCTTCACTTGGACTTTCCTCTCTCATTATACACCCAAACCTTGGTTTCAAACCTAAACCAGCCATTCAAACCCTCCTAAAACTATCTTAGGGTTATGGGACTCACCTTAACCACCATGGAATCCAGCTTAACCCTTGGACTAAGGTTAAACCCAAACTTAGCCAATTTGCCAAAAGTTCACTTCCCCTTTGGACCAAAGCTTTGGAGCCTCCTTGGAACCAAATTGAGCTGACCACTAAACCTCCATGACCTCCCTGAACTTGGAGGTGACCTCACCTTGGCCGACCAATCAACTCAGTCGTCAGAAAACAC
The DNA here is from genome assembly GCA_002079205.1 of Phalaenopsis hybrid cultivar. NCBI lineage: Eukaryota > Viridiplantae > Streptophyta > Magnoliopsida > Asparagales > Orchidaceae > Phalaenopsis > Phalaenopsis hybrid cultivar. The sequence goes on along the minus strand of JXCR01145408.1, from coordinate 199,142 downwards.
CAAAATTAAGAGGCCTTAATTGAGGAAAAAAAAAATTTAACCTGTCTAATGTGGGTCATCCCCATTGGTCATCAGAACTTTTCTTCCCTCCACCTAAGAAGCCCCTTTTCCACCATGGATTAACTTATTGGAAATAATGTCCTCCTCTATAAATCAAGCATCCACCCCACAACCTGAAGAAGAAGATGAAGTTTTGTTGAGTAAACTCCCCTCAATTTGCTTCCAAATCTTCCCACAGTGACCCTAAGCTTAAGCCCACTCTCCTTAGCCATTGATTTTCACCACCAGAGCCCAATTTAGCCACTGAAATACAGGGAAATTCTTGGCCTTGGGACAAACCACCTCCAAACTTCAAATTGAGTAGCCCAAAAGCTTCCCCATACTTCTAAATATCATTCTCCATCAAAGCCCCATCATCCCGAGCCCTCTACACTAGAGTTAGACCAAGGCCAAACCACCTATACGTCAAACTTATACTTGGAACCTAGATCAAATTGATCCAATAGTTGAGGAACATTCGCGGGACTCCAACAAAACTTATACAACAATCTGGTTAAGGCCACACCTCTAGGACCAAGGTGTAGCTTGAAAATTTTCATTTTGCTCTTGGTTTCATCAATTTTGAAGTATATCTTAATTTTATACGCATGTAACTGTATAGATAGGTTTGTGTCACCTAGATGAAGCTATATGAATAAACCCCATGCAATTTGGTTAAGAATTGAGTGAGATAATATGCTTAAAAGTTAGACGGTTCTCTATATGGGATGATGAACAGATACCATCCATTTTCACATGTATCAAATAGATAACTCAGATTTGGTCGGATGAGGGGACGGTGCGGGAACCGCGGGCCGCATGTTAGCTAACGTGTAAAGTTCTACGAATGGGAGCACGTCACGTGTGCTTTTAGAGATGCAGAGGATCCAGTCAGAGCTGCGTGGATAAATAGATAAATAAGATATTTTCTGATTTAAGTAATTATATAAACTTTAAAAATCCATAACTTAATGTAGAATAATGATAAAAACTAAAAAAAACCTTGTGCTCTGTGAACAGATGAAAACATTGTGGACTACAAATAAAGAATGTTTTCCTAATACTTATTTTTAAATTAATTATATACTCCAAAACTCCTTTAAATCATAAATAATTAAATATTAATCACAAAAATATGAAATTTGGAGGGTTCATTCCTTACATGTTTAAGGATGTTCTCTGATTTTTCCAAAGTCATAGGACACCTCTAACATTGTAAACCCTAATTTTCAAAGTAAATCACCTTTATTTTGCCTAAAATAATGCTAAACAATAAAATATAAATAAAAAAATTCTAAAATTTGGTTTGGAAGGTTCACTGTGATACGAGGAACATAAGAAAAATAAAAATAAAAATTTAAAAAATTTAAAACAATTTTTTCTATTTTAAAATTAAGAAAAATAACAAAAATAAGAAAAATATAAAATAACTCAAAAAAATCACCAAAATAACTAAAATTGAAAAAAATTAGCCTAAGACGTCTCTGTAAAAAATTGTAAATCCATAAAAATTATTTTTAATGAAAAAATGTATTTTCTAAGTAAATAAGTATTTTTACTTAAAATAATTATAGAAATTAAAATGTAATTATAAAAATTACAAGTTTAGTTTGGGGTAGGGTTTTCTAGGTTTGAATGGCTGATTTGGGTTTGAAACGAGACGAGAGCTATCCAAGAAAAATAAAATTGAAGTCAAAATAAAAAGTTTATTTTTAGCCTATTTTCTTAATTAAATGTTAATTAAAAATACAAAAAATCATAAAAATACCCTAAATGTTAAAAAAATCATGAATCACTCACTAATTGATGAAAATAACATTAAAACTTTTCCACAAATTTTTTAGATTACAAAAATGTATTTTAAATAATTAAATGTATTTTCCTATATTTT
>JXCR01145408.1:172192-194561 GCA_002079205.1 Phalaenopsis hybrid cultivar | reverse complement strand
TATATATATAATCAAAAATCCAAAAAGAAATTTATTTAAGAGTAATTTAAAAAAAAAAAAGAATTTTACTTTTCTTACTTTTTTTTTATGCGAAATATTGATTATGAAGGCTTATTACCTTACGATTCAGAGTTAGAACGTACTATTAGGAAAATTCAAAAGCAATAGAGAAAAATTAAAGATTTAGAAGAAATGGCAAATAACTTAGAAAATTTAATAACTGAGAATTGACAAAGCCCTTTAAAAGATTATGCGAATCCGACAGCAGATGAAATTCACTTGACTATTCAAAATTTTGATGTTGCTGTTAATTCATTTGAGCTTAAACATGCTATTATCTAAATGGTACAAAATAATCAGTTTGGAGGATAACCTACTAAAGATCCTAACTTACATCTTGCTAGTTTTCTTGAGATTTGTGCTAGATTTAAATATGCAGAGTGTCTAATGATGCTGTTAGGCTTAGACTTTTTCATTTTTCATTAAGGGATAAAGCCAAGGCTTGGTTAACTTAATTAGCACCTGGATCTATTAGAACTTGGGGAGAACTATCACAAAAATTCTTAGCTAAATATTTTCCACCCTAAAAAACTGCTAAGCTTAGAAATGATATTACATCTTTTTGTTGGTTTGAAGGGGAATCAATATATGAAGCCTGGCATAGATTTAAAGATCTTCTTAGAAAATATCCACACCATGCTTTGCCATACTGGTTAATAATTCAAACCTTTTACATTGGATTAGTAGGATCACTAAGATCTATTATAGATGATGTTGTAGGTGGATCATTAATGTTAAAACCTTTTTAATGAAGCATGTTATTTAATTGAAGAAATGACTACCAATAATTTTCAATGGCCCTCTGAAAGGGTAAATCCTAAGAGAGTAGCCGGTATTCATGATTCTGATGCAATGTCTATTTTGGCATCTCAAATTGTTGCTATTTCAAAAAAGATTGATCAAATATGAGTGAACTATTCTCAAATACCCCCAGTATTAAAGGAAAATTTATTAGGACAAATTATTATTACTCAACCATCTTATGAAACTTTAAACACTATAAATAATCAAAATAACAATCCCTACTCTAACTATTTTAACCCTGGATGGGAAAATATCCCTAATTTTAGTTGGAATAATTATAACAATCTTGTGAATCTATCTGGAAATCTGAACAATCAAGGAAATCCTAATTTTTGACCTTATTATCCTCCACATTTAACTCCAATCCTAACCCACAAGTTAAGGAAAAGAAGTTGATGATGGAAGAAGTGATGTTGAATATGGGAGATCAAATATAAAATCAAGGGGCTGTTATTAGAAATATTGAAAATCAATTAGAACATATTGCTACTGCACTTAGTAATAGACCTTATGGAATTCTTCTTAGTACTGTGGAAGTTAATCCAAAAGATCAAAATAAAGAGCAAATTAAAGTTATTCAATTATGAAGTGGAAAAGAAGTTGAAACAAGGATCCAAAGAGAAACTGAAGTTGATGAAGAGAAGAAAGAAATGGAAAATGATCAACATGAAAATGAATAAACACAGGTTCCTTTAGAGAAACCATTACCTCCATTTTCTCAAAGCTTGAAGCAGAAAAATATAGATAAATAATTTACAAAATTTTTTGAAATCTTGAAGAAATTAATGATAAATATTCCTTTTGTTGAAGCATTAGAACAAATGCCAAGTTATGTGAAATTTTTGAAGGATGTACTAAATAAGAAAAGGAAGTTTACAGATCATGAGACTGTTGCACTCAGTAAAGAGTGTAGTGCTATTATTTAAAAAAAGCTTCCTGAAAAATTAAAAGATCTTGGTAGTTTTACTATACCTTGTGCAATTGGTGAAAATTTTTATGGAAAAGCTTTATGTGATTTAGGAGCAAGTATCAATCTTATGTCCTTATCGATCTTTAAATATTTAGATTTGGGAGAAATTTCCCCTACTACTGTAACTCTTCAGTTAGTTGATCGATTAATAACTTATCTAAAAGGAGTTATAGATGATGTACTAGTAAATGTGGATAAATTTATTTTCTCCTGTAGACTTTATAGTATTAGATATGAAGAGAGATAAAGAATTCCCATTATTTTAGGGAGACATTTCTCGCTTAGATATGGAGGAAGATAAAGAGATTCCTATTATTTTAGGGAGACCATTTCTTGAAATAGGGAGAGCTGTAATAGATGTACAAAAAGGAGAATTAATAATGAGAGTTAATGATCAAGAAGTAAAATTTAATATTACAAAAGCTACAAAAAGGTGAATTAATAAGAGGTTAATATCAAAGAAGATATAGCAAAAGCTATGAAATATCCTGCAATAGAAAAAGATAATGAATGTTTCAGGATGGAAATAGCTGATTATCTGAGTAATGAACAGTTTAAGAATGAGTGTGAAGACAAATTAAAGCAAGGAGAAATTTTTTAGAATGAAAATGAAAGAAAAAGAGAAGATTTGGATTATATTCAGGGCAAATTTGAAATGTTAGACTTGTTGGAAAATGATTGTAAAAATCTCATTCCTTCAAGTATTAAACCATCCGAACTTGAATTAAAGATATTACCTGCCCATTTAAAGTAAGTATTTTTAGGAGAGTCATCTACATTGCCTGTTATTATATCTTCCGAGTTAACAAAAATTCAAGAACAAAAGTTGATAGAAATGTTGAACAAGTATAAAAAGGCTTTTCGTTGGACTTTAACATATATTAAAGGAATTATTCCTTCAATTTGTATGCACAGAATTTTATTTGATGAACAATATGAACCCAAAGTTGATCCTCAGAGAAGATTAAACCCAATAATGAAAGAAGTTGTTAAAAAATAGATTTTAAAATGGTTAGATGCTGGAATTATATATCCTATTTCAGATTGTGCTTGGGTAAACCCAATTCACTGTGTTCCGAAGAAAGGAGGAGGGACTGTTGAAGAAAACGAGAAAAATGAATTAATATCAATAAGACAAGTTACTGGTTGGCAAATTTGTATTGAATAGAGAAAGTTAAATATGGTCATCAGGAAAGATCACTTTATGGGAAAAATGTTTGAAAAATGTCAATTTATGGTTGCAGGAGGTATTGTGCTTGGGCATAAAATTTTTGAAAAAGGCATGGAGGTAGATCTTGCAAAAATCTAAGTCATAGAAAAATTACTACCACCTTCGAATGTTAAGGGGGTGAGATGTTTTCTAGAACATGCAGGTTTTTACAGACGCTACATAAAAAAATTTTTCAAAAATAACTAAGCCGCTATGCCAACTTTTAGAAAAGATAAGAAATTTAGTTTTGATGAGGAATGCATAAAAGCATTTGAATTATTAAAGAAAAAATTAGTCACTGCTCCTATAATAGTACCACTTGACTGGGAAAAACTATTTGAAGTAATGTGCGATACTAGTGATTATCTACTGGGGCTGTATTAGGACAAAGACACGACAAATTTTTTAAAGTTATATATTATGCTAGTAAGACACTAAATGATGCTCAAATTAATTATACTACTACTAAAAGAGAGTTATTAGCTATTGTTTATGCTTTTGATAAATTTAGACCTTTTTTAATTGGAACTAAATGTGAAGTGCATATAGATCACTCTGCTATTAAATACTTAATGCAAAAGAATGATGCTAAACCCAAATTAATTAGATGGATACTTCTATTATAAGAGTTTGATTTTACCGTGATTGATAAAAAGAGAAATGATAATCAAATAGCTGATTATTTGTTTATGATAGAAATATAAATATTAGCTGATTTTGCAAATGAAATTTTAAAAAATTTTTCTGATTAACAGTTATATAATATTGATGAAATGGATGCACCGTGGTGTGCTGATATAGTGAATTATATTATTAGTGATATTTTACCACTTGATCTAAAAAATTCATAATTAAACGATATAATAAATTATATTGTAAGTGATAATCTACTACCAGATATTAAGAATCAACAATTAATAAAAAATTATATATGATTCAAAATTCTATTTTTGGGATGACCCATATGCGTATAAACAATGTAAGGATCTAATTATTAGAAGATGTGTGCCTTATGAAGAAACTCAACAGATAATTGAAATATGCCATGTTTCTAAATTTAGAGGATATTTTGGAACAAATAGAACTATATATAAGAGTTTATAAGCTGGATTTTATTGGCTTACTATTTTTAAAGATGTTATTGAATGTATTAAAATGTGCAACAGATGTCAACGAGTAGGAAATATTTCTAGAAGAAATGAAATGCCTCTAAATTACAAATTGGAAGTTGAAATTTTTGATGTGTGGGGTTTAGATTTTATGGGACCATTTATGCCTTCATTTAGAAACTTATATATATTACTTGCTATTGATTATATGTCCAAATGGATTGAAGCTATTGTTGTTTCCATATGTGATGCTCAGAGTGTTTCATAAATTTTTAATTAAAAATATTTTTACAAGATATGGAATGCCGAGAGTAATTATTACTGATGGAGGATCTAATTTTAGGAAAAAGAGAATAAAAAAATTAATTAAGAAATATGATATTATGCATAGATTCTCTACTGCTTAACATCCTCAGACTAGCAGTCTAGCAGAGATATCAAATCATGAAATTAACGCATTTTAGAAAAAGCTATAAATCCTTATAAATTGGATTGGTCTGCTAGACTAGATACTGCATTATGGGCATATAGAACTACTTATAAGACTCTTATAGGAATGTCCCCATAGAGACTGATATTTGGAAAAACATGCCACTCACCAGTAGAATTAGAATATAAAGCATTTTGGGCTATTAAGGAATTTAATTTTAATCTAAAGATGCTGGTGAGAAAAGATTATTGCAAGTCAATGAACAGGGAGAATTAAGAAATGAAGCATATGATAATGCAAAAATTTAAAAAGAAAAAAATGAAAATATGGCATGATCGGAAGATTATTCAGAAGAAATTTGAACCTGGAAAAGAAGTTCTATTATATAATACAAGATTGAGATTGTTTCTAGGAAAACTAAAATCCAGATGGTTAAGATCATTTAAAGTGATTAAAGTCTATCATTATGGAACTGTTGTTATTAAAGATCCTAACACTAGACAGGTATTTAAAGTTAATGGGCATCATCTGCACATACCTCAATTTAAAGAAGTTTTAATGTTAAGTCAACCATAACTAAACAAACAGTGTGTCGGGCTGACGACGTTAAACCAAGCGCTTTGTGGGAGGCAACCCATACATATATGTCTATGTATTACTATTTTGTTTGATAAGTGTCTTATATATTAGTATATAATATTACTACATAATTGCATTTATTATAAATTAAGTTAAATATTGGTATTGGAGGAAAAGTTATAATTAAATTGAACAAAAAATGAAAGTCGTAAAATTTTGGCCACTGACACCCAAGAAAACAGACCTCAGCGCCGACATCGCCAATCGAGAGTGTCAACGGAGTCGAGAGCGGTTTGACGGTTCAAACTACTTTTGGCGGACTTTGGCGGGATTTTGCTCCATAATAACCACGGGGAGGTGTTTTTAAAGTCTTGAAGACTTCTTAGGACGCCTAGAAACTTCCTATTTTTAGATTCCATGACTTCCAATTCTAGAAATACTTTGAGGTATAGAGTTTTCAATTGAAGAAAGTTTATTAGTTTCGATGCACAGAGTTTATATGATAAAGTTATTACGAAGAAGAGATTGATCAAGGAGAGAGAATTTGTTAATGCTGGATTGATCAATACAAGTGCTCCGGTTGACAAGATCATTTTGCAAAGGCGATGGGAAGTTCTTTGTTACACTACCGCTGCGGTTGTTGTGCCTGTAGTGAAGGAGTTATATGCAAATCTACATGGAATTACCCAAGGAGTTGTCTTCATATGAGGTAAGGCTGTACCATTTACTTCTGCGAGGATTAATGAATTGTATATGATAGAAAATGTTCCAATCTGCCATTGTACAAATTTCATTCCTACGCGAGATTTGATGCAAGATGTTTATAATTTTCTGACGGATGAAAGTGATATGTGGGAAGTACCAGATGAAGGATATATTAGTTTTCCTACTTCATCACTTAATCCAATTTTGAAGCAGTGACATTTCTTTATTTATGCAAAATTACTCCCTACTATGAAGATTAGTAGAGTCACCAAGGAAAGTGTTATTTTAAACTACTATATTCAAATGGAAAAACCTATTGATATAAGATCAATCATATTTTAATATGTTATGAGTATCTTTATGAATGAGCCAATTTATGGACTTGTGCATCCTTCTACAATTTTTCTGACTTGCAGTCAATCCCAAGTGCCATATGAAAGTTGGGAAAAAGTTTTACCACTATAGGAGCCATGATCCCTATTGATGGTCAATAAGTTGGTAATGGAAATGAAGCACTAAATGCTATTATTGATCATTCTTCACATGCTTCATTTCCATTAATACCACCAACTGTAGGAAGTTTGCTTGCTTTGGAGAAGAAATTAAAAAAAATTTGAAAGGGAACTTCAGAGTATTATGAATGCAGTGGGAGATCTTAAGTACATTTTTAATCACCTTGATGGGAATGAAAGAAAATTTTGATCATATTGGAACTTTTGAAGCAGGATTAGTTCGGATGTTCAAAGAAAAGGGGTGGATCGAAGAAAATTTGACAGATCAATTCCCGTACCCATTCTTCTACAGCCTATATGTTTATTACCAATCCATGGGAGTTAGAGGAGGTGAAAACACTGAAGATGAAGCAGAATGATTGAAGACTTTAGATTCTCTACTTGCTTAGGAATATTTATGTATTTGATGTAATTGTGTCGATTTGATTTGATTTGGTTTGATTTGTTTTTGCTTTAGAATTTTGAACTTTGATTATGTGTATAGTTTAGTGCTGTGGCTTGATTTCGACGCTGATTTATAATCAGTTTGCTTAATAGGTGTGAATGTGTGATTTGTGAAATATGCTTGTAAAAAATGTATTTTCATATATAAAAGTTAGTTTGTTGTTGTTTGTGAATTATTTTTAGATAAAAATTTGAGTTTAAAAATACTAAAAAAAACTTTTGTAGTAAATTAAAAGGAAATTAAAATTTTGAAAAAAAATCAAAATAGTGAATTTCAGGCCTTCAACGCCGACAACGCCGACAACGCCTTCGACCCGAGAGCAGTAGTAACCCCTTTAATTCACGATTTTCACCGCAAAACTTCATTTTTGCCCCTAAAGTCCCTTCAACATTCATTTTTCACACCCAGGGCTTGATTTTGGGCAAATTTGAGGCGATTTAGAGTTAAAGGAACTTGGGATTTCATTTTCTTTTGGTAAGAGGTACACTTTAAAGTAAAAATTTTTTATTTTGACTAAAGATTTTTCTCACATTGCCTAGATCCAAAAGTTTTGGGTTTTTTTTGAGAGATTTTGAGAAAGTGGTTTGGTGAAAAACTTTTTCTTAGTGGATTTAAGTTTAAAGTGCTTTATATTTTGATTTTTAGAATTTTGCAATTTATTCGGATTTTTATCAAAATTTTCTAAATTTCCTATGGCACCTAGATCGAGCAAAAGAAAAATAGAATATGACGAGCAAAATTTTGTTAGCTTTAAAATTAGTGCTCGATTTCATAATCTTCGAGAAAATAAGAAGTGATTCCGGATCGAGGTTTCAAAAATCCGGGAGGAGAAGTTGAACGATTGATTATCGCTCGGCAGTGGGAAAACTTATGTTATTTTACTGCCGATGTGATGGCTGGGATAGTTATGGAATTTTATGCCAACTTTCCGGAGGCTTCTAATGATTTTATTTTTGTTCGAGGAAAAAGGGTGGAGTTTACTCCAAGAAAAATAAATGAGTTTTATTAGTTAGAAGATGTTTATAGATGTCAGTATAATTCATTCTCTGCTACAAATGAGACCTTAGATGAGGTTATTTCTTTTTTGACTAGTGAGAAAGGGGCTTGAAAAGTAAGAATGGAGTTAAAGTCAACTTTCCCCTTTCTATGTTAAATGTAGTATCTAAGGCTTGATATTATTTTATTTCTAGGAGGATGATTCCAACAAACCATCATAGTGAAGTGACCAAGGATAGAGCTATTCTGAACTACTATATTGAGCAAGTGATGGATATAAATGTAGGCTCTATCATTTATATGCACACTCGATCTATTGCTCTGGGAGAGACCACTGGTGGATTGGCACACCCTGTCTCATTTATATACTTTATGAGCATGCAGGAGTTGATTTTAGGCCCGACGAGGAGAGAATTGAGCCTTAGAGACCGATTGGGCCTGCAAACATTAAGACTTATGAGTCCCATGTTATTGGAAATCTGGAAGTAAGGTCAGGGATATTCCTTCTACTCCTAGGACCCCTACTTTTAGTGAGCCTACTTCAAGTGACCCTAGTAAAAGGGAGTTATTGGACCAGATGATGATTCTTCAGGGAGATATTTTGAGGATGGATCATAGGATCCAGGACATGGAGGCCAGAAATGCTCATACAAATGATCTGATTCGCGAGAAGCTTGAATATGATGCTGCTTATGATGATGCTTTAGTGGAATACCTGAGGGATGATCATACAGTTCAGTTCCCTATTCACCCTGTTTATACTCCATATCAGCAACAGAAGTTAGATGTTAATGATGAAGAAGATGATGACTGGTGATTTTTTTGTTTATTTGTTTGTTTATTTGTGTTGTACTTTGTGATTGTATTGTTTGTTCTGTGATATTGTTGAGACTCTGTTGTTATGTTGTAATGTGAAACTGTAATTTGTGAAATTATTTTCCTTTTTAGAATTTAGTTTAGTTTCGTTGTTAGTTTTAGCACTTTGTTATATGTATTGTAATTGACTCTTTCTCAAGAAATTTTATATATATTATGTACAATTTAATGTTTTAAGCCTTATAGTTTTTCATATTAGCACTTGTAGTATTTCAAAATTTATTTGTAAAAATCAGAATCTTCAACAGGTATGAATTTTATTTATGTATTTAATGCTTTCTTTCACTCTTTTTTTTTAAAGTTCTTCATGTAAATCTTTTTAAAAAAATTAAGTTTGGGGGGGAGAAAAACTATTGTAAAAAAGAAAAAAAAGAACTTGATTTTATTTGACCTCACATAAATATATTTTCCAATATTTTAATTTTAACATGACCTTTGGTATTAGGGGTTAACTTTGGATAACTATATTTATGTTTCTAAATATATAGTAAATTTAAGTAAAAAAATTTTCAATAATAAATGTTAATTCTAGAGACTAAGATATTTGGTAAAAGAGAATAAAACTATCTTTTTCTATTTTAAGTAAAAGAATTTGTATTTTTGAAGTATTAAAATTCTTAAAAGATTCATGTAAGAAGAAAAGAATTAAACTTTACGTAATTTTGAAGTTAATATAAATATGTTAAGTGAAGAAATGTAAAAAGTTTTTTACTTTAAGAAAAGGATAGTGAAATTCAAAATCATTAAAGGCTATCCAGATATAGTAATCCTCACATACATAAAAAAAAGAGAAGAAGAAAGAAAAGAAAAAGGGGATTAAAAATGATCCTAAACAGTAAAAAAAAAGAAAAAAAGAAAAAAATATGTGGGGAGAAGCTTGAGGAGATGCCTTATTAAAAATTGACTTCACTTGAATCAACTTAAGAAAAAAGACTTGGACACATTTTCTAAACTTTTTATTTGATATTAGCTTAATGATTAATAAAGTTTTATGAAGTTCTTTTTCATATGAATTTTCTAAGTGACTTTAATATAGCCAATTTCATTTTTTCTTGAAAGAAATATAGGATCAGAAGTCTTAGATTTAATTACTAAAAATCCTAGCACCTTTAGTATTAACTGGAGTTGTTTGAATTTTTCTTAAGTTATTCTATTATGTTTAGAGAATTTAAATATGGAAGTCTAGAATTTAAACTCTTTACCATAAGTCATAATTTTATGTAGTAGAGGAGTTACTTGAGGACAAGTAACATGTAAGTTTGGGAGATACACCAAAAATATATGCATTTTTAGACCCATATTTTATACTTATTTTTTGTGATATTGCACTTTAATGGAATATTTTATACTTATTTTTGGTGATATTGCACCTTAATGGAAGGTATTTTGATGTTTTCTTGTAGGTTATTGATTTTTAGGACTTAAAGCAAAAAGGAAGTAAAAAGGATGGAATTTGGAGTCAAAATGACATTTTTAAAGAAGTTCTCAGCGCCGACCGTGCCAAGGGCAGCTTTGACAACGTAGAACAATAGAACAACTGAAATTTTTACTCAGCACTGACGGTGCCAAAGGCGGTTCAGCCCCCATTTCTAGAAGGTTTGATGTATTTAGATGATTTTTGAAGAGTTTTTGGAGGCACCTCTTAGAGAACCAACCTTGGGCTTTATTTGGGGCTGAAATTTATCAAGAAAGGGACTCCTTTTTGCTCCAAAACGTTCCACCATGCTCCATTTTTACCATTCTTCATAATCCATCTTCATTCCGCCACCATATCTGAGTCCATTAGTGATTTTTCTTTTATAGTTTAGAGTTTGTAAGGCGAGATTTAATGTGAAACTTTCTGTAAGAGTGTTGGAGAAGGAGAAGAGTGAGAGATATCCTCTTCTAGCATTTCTAAGGAAAGGCTACAAGGGATTTGCTTTGAGAAAGAGTTTCAAATAAATTTTGTTTGGTTATTAATATTGTATGAAATTTCTTTCATATATGAAATATGTGTTTTATTTTGTCTTTCTCACGAAATCTGAGAAGTTACCTCTATCTTTCTCCATACTTTGAGATATGGTGAAATGAAGAGATAGTATGATGTGCCAATATTAAAATATAAAATAAATTGTGTTAATTTTTCAACTCTAAACTTAATTTACATTTCGATCTGACCAATTGAATTGTTAAAATATGTTGTGAAACAAATGATCCCGTAAATGGAGTATGAGCTCTACAACAGAGTGAGGATCACATTTGATTTCATGGAGGAGAAATTTGTTCGTTGAATTAAGTGCAAATAAATAAGGAAATATTCTTTGTTGGGTGTAGAATTAGAGAATCTTTAGAGTGATAGACTAAAATTCCCAATTCGGTTTTAGTGTTTAAAAACTAAAGCGATAGTTAGCCTTCAGGTGAAGGGAAGTGGGAGCTGGTATCGTCCTAGCCTAGCCATAGATTTAGGGACCAAATTTATGATTAACCAATGATTTTCTATGCACTGTATCAGGGTAGATAATTAAAATTGCTCCTATTTGGCATAATACATATTATAAACATTTATCTCATCTCATTTCACCAGAACCTCATTATAGTGAGAATGATTTTTCACATAAGAAATCTTCATACATAAACATGTTAGTAAATTAGTATTTACTTTTTAAACTTTTGCATTTCTGTTTTGCTAATAGTTAAGTACTTTAGTTTTGATAACATCTCAACTTTCAAAATTAGTGACAGTGATTTCGTTTGATTTTTTATAAATTTCCTAGTAAAACTTATCATTGCCAATTTACACCTTCCCTATGGGATTGATATTTGGGGTTTGAATAGAAAGTACTTTATTACTTGATAACGATACGTATACTTACTTAGAATCCCATTATTAATTGCATACAATTATATATATTTTACACAACTTACTTTCAATACAAGGATCAAGTTTTTGGCACTGTAGTGGTGCCAACTTCATAAATCCTTCATATAAAAAATTGGGATCAACGTTCTTAGAAGATTTTGGGATGCTTTGGAGGACCTCTGAGTATGTTATGATTTGTTAAGAAGACCATACCCAAAATATAACTAAATCAACTTGAAATTATGAAGGACTTGCCAAGTTAGGGCTTTAGACCCAATAATTCACAAATCAATAGAAAATACCCTGAAACTAATTATCCTATATTAAAAACCCAACAACTAAGGGTATGGGCTTTGGATAAAGCATCTAAACTCTTTTGAGCAACTAGGGATATTTGGTTTGGCCACTTATGGATCATCAAACTAGTGTAAGTCTGAGTTTTAGGTGGTTAGGGAAATGAAGACATTACTTATGTGTGCTAAACGAATGATACAAAGTGAGATTTTGAGAATAGTATCTCCAATGCCAAGGATCCTTAAAAAAAGGGGATAGGACCAATCATAATGTTCATCAGCACTTGGTAAGAAATTACCCCTTGCATTCTTAGGTTGTTAGTATCTTTAGTCCGATTAGGATGATTAACTAGTGGATAATCTAAAATTTTAAAATATATTTAAAATCTAACTTTCTCAAAATATCACTGCTTTTGATTGCTAAACATATTATTATATGCATGAAAAAGTGAAAAAATTTCAAAAAAAAAAAAGAAAGTCCACTGGTTAATCTTCCCAATTAAGCTAGAACATGCCCTCCTGAGATTGTTTGGCCGGTAGATTTGACCCAAGGTTGAAAGCACACAGCTCAGCTCTGAGCCCCCACCTTTACCAAAATCTTACATTTTGTCTTATCTTGCATAAGTGGATACAAGTTTTATTTTTCCTGCTCATGTTTTCCTACGGTTGGTTTTCTTTGTATTAGGTTTTTGTGTTTTGCTCACTTTTGTTTCCTTATAGTTTATTTTAAATTCATGCAACTATACTATTCTGTATGATACTAACCACACAATAGTAGCAGAGGCCTAGCTAAGCTTGTTTATATAGTTACAGTAACTTTTACTACAACATTTTCTTTTATTGTCCTTTTACTTCTTCTTTTACAATTACAAGGCTTTTAGGATAGAAAACATTATATGGTTTACCTAGGGTGGATAACACAAACATTTTAATTAATTCGATTAATAATAATCAAAATAAAAACATATGATATAAAATACTAAACCTTGAGTAGCTATCAAGGAGCTCGGAGCTAGTTGAAGCAGACGGTGAATGATGATCTACAACAGCAATACCGATCCACGCCAACTAAACTTTCCCTAGAATTAAACAACAAGCTATAGAACAACCATGTTGTACAATCTATGCTCTAACTCACCTTAGGCGTCAAGGTTGTCGTTCGATACGACATAAACCCTCCTATCTTCCAGGCTATTTATATGACCGTGTCATGCAAATATAAGCTATAAATAATAAAATTAGCAGGATGAAACATCAAAATAAATATCTTTTCAAAAACATAAAGCCACACAATAGGAAAGTTTGGGAAGTTACAGAAGTTCTCCTCAGGATCCATGAGATCCCCTACTTTTCTTCCTTTAGATTCCAAAAATAAACAATTTCTATTTTGATCCATTCCCACTTAACTTTTCATGTCAAACCTTGAAATCCTAAACTTTGAGATTCTTCAAGACAAATATCTTTGATCTAAATCAATATTTTCTTAAATGACTTTAGTCATTTGAGATTTAATTAATTATAGGGGATTGCCTCTATGAGAGCTTTAAGAACCTAGGTAATATAAACCCTATCAAATCCTTATATTAGATAGAGAAACTTTCCAGTCAAAATTAAAAGTTGTGCAGACCAAACGAATGCCACGAATGCATTAATTTATTTAATCGAGCCCCACTATCCAGTAGTGCGTCTGTTCTTCGGGCTAGGTGCATTGATCGTTTATTTAAACAATTAAATGAATGAGATCTTGTTAGTCTCATTTTTCAAAATTAAAATATCATTTTTGATATATATATATATATATATATATATATATATGTTTTTTTAAAAGGATAATAGTTTTGTATATAAGAAAATATCATCAATCATTTTGTTCAAGGCTCATCATCCAAGTCTGTAACCAGCTTAAAATGTTTGCTAATTACTAATGAAATATTGGAATGCAAGCCCATTAATCTTAACAATGCAAATAGAGAACTATTCATATTACATCTTATAAGGGAGATATTACTGATTGAGAGAGTTTGCAATAAAAAATAGGCATCCAGAATTGGTAAATGTTTCTTGTCCAGCACAAGCTCTTATCTCCTTAGCTCTCCACAATGTAGGATGCATAAAGATCCATGGAGTGTTGTATTGCATCATAAGCAGCAGTGGCGGGTAGGAAGTCATTCACAATAACCTCTTTGTTTTCATTTTTCTTATAATCTTCAAAGAAGCGCCTAATTTCAGCCAAACAATGAGGTGGGAGCTCCTTGATGTCTGTATTCAGGATCATCAGCACAAACAACAATTATTTTATCATCCTTTTCTCCCTGATCAATCATAGGCATGAGGCCTATGGCTTTTGCACGAAGGAAACATCCTGGAAGGATTGGCTCCTGCATGAGAACCAAAACATCCAAAGGATCATTACCTTCATAGAGTGTTCGTGGAATGAATCCATAATTGTGAGGGTACACTATAGATGAGTACAGAACACGGTCTACCTTTATAAGGCTAGTCTTTTTGTCGCGTTCATACTTCACCTTACTCCCTTTTCCAATCTCCACAACACAATTAAAAATTTGTGGAGCTCCAGGACCTATCACAAGGTCATTCCAAGGATGTGCAGCAACAGACCTCCTAGAGAGGGATGACAGTATCCTTCCGTTGAGTGGAGGATGGTTGTGAACAGACTTTGTGGAGTTATATGGTAATTCGTTATTGGGATCCATTTTAAGTGGCTCAAATCTAGAAGTAGCGGAGCGATAAAAAAAACACTAGATGACGATCTAAGCTGAGGAGAAACCGATCAGATCCTTGGCGAGCCCGCTGCGTCCCCTATTTATAGGTGCAAGATTACATCGCTGGTCGATCCCTCGCAGTTAACGACCGGCTGAGGAGGGAGAGAGGATCCCTACACATATAGGAGGAGCTCGTGGCTCCCTACACATTAATTAAAAATGAAGGTCACAAAAATGAGGAGGGAGAGAGGATCCCCACTAAAAATAAAAAGAAATACATGATTTCCTAAGGGTTCCTCTCTCTGCATTACAACTCCATGAAAAAAGGTGCAAAAAGGGATAACAAAAAGATATAATAACCCCAAAATACATGTATCTCTACCAACATGTATACCAATCGAAAGAAGTATACCCCATATTAACATGTAAAAGAAAAATAGTGCGAAAACCAACTATGTGAGTTGTACGGCCAAAAATCCTCATCCAAAACAGTTGTGGGATGAAACCAAAAGAATCAGCATACAGTGCATCCATATAGTAAGGGTCCAAAATGCATGATAACTGCAGCTCAAAACCAGTGAAAAAACCTGTGAGAGCATCAAAAGACCAGGGTAACAGCCTCTGAGATCCTGTAAGAAAGACCTGCAAATGAAAATAACATAGAGATGGCAGAAAATCATGATCAAATACATGGGTAATCCAATTTACCCATAAGCAAAAATTTCCTTAACATGTATGGGGGTGGAGGCCAACAGAGGTCTCTGTATGGCCCATTTTTGCCAAATAGTCAACTGGGGCATTACCTTCTCTATGGATGAAGGAAAACTGAACCTGTAGTTGATGAGAAGATAGAGATGCCAAATTTGATTAAATAGGTAAAGTAAATATGATAGGGTTGTAGTGGTCATAATAAGCATATTATAAATCAAAATTGAATCAGTTTCAATGATCAGGTGGGTGAAGTTGTAAATCACAGCGATTNATAGTAAGGGTCCAAAATGCATGATAACTGCAGCTCAAAACCAGTGAAAAAACCTGTGAGAGCATCAAAAGAGCAGGGTAACAGCCTCTGAGATCCTGTGAGAAAGGCCTGCAAATGAAAATAACATAGAGATGGCAGAAAATCATGATCAAATATATGGGTAATCCAATGTACCCATAAGCAGAAATTTCCTTAACATGTATGGGGGTGGAGGCCAACAGAGATCCCTGTATGGCCCATTTTTGCCAAATAGTCAACTGGGGCATTACCGTCTCTATGGATGAAGGAAAACTGAACCTGTAGGTAATGAGAAGATAGAGATGCCAAATTCGATTAAATAGGTAAATTAAATATGATAGGGTTGTAGTGGTCCTAGTAAGCATATTATAAATCAACATTGAATCAGTTTCAATGATCAGGTGGGTGAAGTTGTAAATCACAGCGATATGAATAGCTAACAAAATAGCCCACCCTTCAGCTTCAATGGGGCTTTGTGCATAAATAGGAGAGGTAAAGTAACAAATTAAGTTCCCAAAAACATTTCAAAAAATGCCACCCCCACCAGTAGTATTAGGAGTCTAGCTCCCATCTATATTAACCTTTACCCAACCATGTGTAGGAGGTTGCCATCTAACTAGTAGAGGCCTTCCACCCATTCCCATTGCGATAACAAAACTAGTTAAGGGACTTCCCAAAATGTGTAAAGCTTCAAAATAATAAGAAAAAATGTAAAAAAAAGTGAGGGAAGGATTTGGGGAGGGGGTGGGGGGAATTTGCATGTTTATGCCCATTTTGAGCTAACCATAAGAACCATAAAACCACTAAAGGGAAAGTGCCAAGGTTCTTATCATATTTATGTGAAGCTTTCCAACCTGCCAATATCCCTTCGAAAATGCAAGTTTGCAACCATTAAACCTAAAATAAATTCCCAACCATTTGCCAAACAGTTTGGANGGGGTGGGGGGAATTTGCATGTTTATGCCCATTTCGAGCTAACCATAAGAACCATAAAACCACTAAAGGGAAAGTGACAAGGTTCTTATCATATTTATGTGAAGCTTTCCAAGCTGCCAATATCCCTTCGAAAATGCAAGTTTGCAACCATTAAACCTAAAATAAATTTCCAACCATCTGCCAAACAGTTTGGGAAAAGGAGCATTCAAAGAAAAGATGCCTGATAGTCTCTTCACCACAACTGCATAAATAACACCATGAAGCCAATATCAACCCTTTAATTTTAAGATATCATCAAGAGGAAACAAAGAGAAGAAAAACCTCCACAGAAAGAAGGATATAGAGGGGGCCATAAAACCATGCCAAAACAGATGACCCCATTTCCATTCTTTAAAGTTTTACAGATTATATTAAAGAATTTTAGATATAGAAGCATTAGTAGAGATTTCCAAATAGGCTTGTCAGGCCTATTAGGGCATAAAGAAATTTTAGCAATAGGAATAGCNGACCCCATTTCCATTCTTTAAAGTTTTACAGATTATATTAAAGAATTTTAGATATAGAAGCATTAGTAGAGAATTTCCAAATAGGCTTGTCAGGCCTATTAGGGCATAAAGAAATTTTAGAAATAGGAATAGAATTTTTACTCAATAGCTCCTTTAATTTACTCATGTCCCAAAGACCATCAATCCAAAAATCAGAGACCAACATGTCACTTAACAAATTAGAAGCCCCATCATGACCATTAGAAATCTCCCATTCTTCATGCCAAAAGGATACCTTTCCCTCACCAATGTCCTAGTAAATGAATTGATTAGCCACGATTCTAGCCTCAAAAATGGCTTTCCAGTTTTTAGATTCCCCAACTTTCCAATTAATCGAGGATGGGTGTCGATGATAGCAGTACTTATGATACAAAAACTAAGCCCATAAGGATGAGCCAAGTCTAAATTTAAACCATAGCTTTTGTGTCAAAACCTATAGCTTTCAAAATGCTGAGAACAAAATCCCAATTAATTGTATCAAAAGATTTTCTTAGTTGAAGCTTGAGAATCAAATTACCACCTCTACACTTCCTCTCAAGATACTCCACCAATTCTTGAGCAAGGAGGATAGTATCACATATCTCTCTACCATGAATAAAAGTTGATTATTGGGGAGAGATGAGTTTAGAAAGATGAGTTGAAGTCGAATGGCTATCAACTTGCTGATAACTTTAAAAATATTTGAAGTAAGTGATATAGGTCTAAAGTTATCCCAGCTTGTTTTAACATGAGATTTTGGGATAAGCACACTTAAATAAGAAGAGAAAAACTTCCCTGGAGTATTGCCCATAAATTGCTTTGAATAGCAACAACGATCTCTTTATGAATTATATCCTAGTAGTGAGTACAAAAGGAGGAAGTGAATCCATCAGAACCTGGAGCTTTATTAGCATTAATATCCTTAAAAATAGTGAAAATCTCTTGTTCAGTAGGAATGAAAGAAAGGGACAAACCAGCCACATAGTCCCTATCCTTGTAAAAAATTCACTATTGATAGGTGTGACCTGCGGGTTAGAAGCAAACAAATCAGTAAAATAATGAACAATATTGTTACCAATCTCCCGTTCATCAGTGATAATGTCACCATTAGGCTTTTTTATCTTCAAGATGAAATTGATGTTCCTTCTATGTTTAATGGAAGCATGAAAGTACTTGGTATTACAATCTCCACTCTTCAAATGAATATCATTAGCTTTTTCTTGTAGGAAATGTTCCTCTAAGGAAATTCCATCAAGTAATATGGAATGTTTTTGAGCCACTGATCCCTCTTGATACTGCTAATATGCAAAAACAACAATAATTCAGATTATATTTCACTTATATTTCCTTACTTTATGATAAAACCAAAAACTTGATCTTGAAGAAAAAATAAGAATTTAATTTATATATATATTGGGATACTACGCAAGTATACGTATCGTTATCAAGTAATATAGGACTTTATGATTAAGACCTGAATATCAAACCCACAAGAAATTTATACAATATGCACTTTTAGAAAAATTCTATTTTTAAAAAGACAATTACTTAAACTAAATATACTTTTGCAGTAATAAAAATTCAAATATTTTTGGTATTTTTGATATTTTGACAAAATAATAACAACTTAAAAAGATAACTAGAGTTTTGTAGATGAAAAACACTTAATAAGAAAAAAATATATCTTATCATGAATCAGTAATAAGTATAGGAATTCTGTTGTGAAAGTATGCAAATTGTGTTGTGTTAAAAAGATAACTAAAGTTTTTGTAGAAGAAAAGTACTTAATATGAAAATATCTTTCTTCTTATGTGAATCAGTAATAAGTATAGGAATTCTGTTGTGAAAGTATGCAAATTGTGTTGTGCCAAATATGTCAGTAATAAGTATAGGAATTCTGTTGTGGAAGTATGCAAATTGTGTTGTGTCAAATAAGAGGATAACATTCTTTACCCTTACTAGAGTTGCTATAAAGAACATTGGCTAATTTAAAGTTTGAATAGTTCTGAAGATCGGCTAGGCAGAACTCCTTACTAGAGATGCTATAAAGAATATTGGCTAATTTAAAGTTTGAATAGTTTTGAAGACCGACCTTACTAGAGATGCTATAAAGAACATTGGCTAATTTAAAGTTTGAATAGTTCTAAAGACCAGATAGGTAGGGAAGATACCATGTATAGGAATTCTATTGTGAAAGTATGCAAATTGTGTTGTGTCAAATAGGAGCAATAATATTCTTTACCCTTACTGTTGTGGAAGTATGCAAATTGTGTTGTGCCAAATATGAGTAATAATATTCTTTACCCTTACTAGAGATGATATAAAGAACATTGGCTAATTTAAAGTTTGAATAGTTCTGAAGACAGGCTAGGCCCTTACTAGAGATGATATGAAGAACATTGGCTAATTTAAAGTTTGAATAGTTCTGAAGACTGGCTAGGCAGGGAAGATACTAGTTCTCACTCTAGAGTTTCCTCAATTCCCTTGACTNAGCTTGAGAATCAAATTACCACCTCTACACTTCCTCTCAAGATACTCCACCAATTCTTGAGCAAGGAGGATATTATCACATATCTCTCTACCATGAATAAAAGCTGATTATTGGGGAGAGATGAGTTTAGAAAGATGAGGTTGAAGTCGAATGGCTATCAACTTGCTGATAACTTTAAAAATATTTGAAGTAAGTGATATAGGTCTAAAGTTATCCCAGCTTGTTTTAACATTAGATTTTAGGATAAGCACACTTAAATAAGAAGAGAAAAACTTCCCTAGAGTATTGCCCATAAATAGCTTTGAATAGCAACAACGATCTCTTTATGAATTATATCCTAGTAGTGAGTATAAAAGGAGGAAGTGAATCCATCAGAACCTGGAGCTTTATTAGCATTACTATCCTTAAAAATAGTAAAAATCTCTTATTCCGTAGAAATGAAAGAAAGGGACAAACCAACCACATAGTCCCTATCCTTGTAAAAAATTCACTATTGATAGGTGTGACCTGCGGGTTAGAAGCAAACAAATCAGTAAAATAATGAACAATATTTTTACCAATCTTTCGTTCATCAGTGATAGTGTCACCATTAGGCTTTTTTATCTTCAAGATGGAATTGATGTTCCTTCTATGTTTAATGGAAGCATGAAAGTACTTGGTATTACAATCTCCACTCTTCAAATGAATATCATTAGCTTTCTCTTGTAGGAAATGTTCCTCCAAGGAAATTCCATCAAGTAATATGGAATGTTTATGAGCCACTGATCCCTCTTGATACTGCTAATATGCAAAGACAACAATAATTCAGATTATATTTTACTTATATTTCCTTACTTTATGATAAAACCAAAAACTTGATCTTGAAGAAAAAATAAGAATTTAACTTTTAATTTATATATATATTGAGATACTACAGAAGTATACGTATCGTTATGAAGTAATATAGGAATTTTTGATTAAGACCTGAATATCGAACCCACAGGAAATTTATACAATATGCACTTTTAGAAAAAAATCTATTTTTAAAAAGACAATTACTTAAACTAAATATACTTTTGCAGTAATAAAAATTCAAATATTTTTGGTATTTTTGATATTTTGACAAAATAAAGTAACAACTTAAAGATAACTAGAGTTTTGTAGATGAAAAACACTTAATAAGAAATTTTGGTATTTTTGATATTTTAACGAAACATAACAATTTAAAAAGATAACTAAAGTTTTTGTAGAAGAAAAGTACTTAATATGAAAACTTCTTATCATGAATCAGTAATAAGTATAGGAATTCTGTTGTGAAAGTATGCAAATTGTGTTGTGTCAAATAAGATAAAACATTCTTTACCCTTACTAGAGTTGCTATAAAGAACATTGGCTAATTTAAAGTTTGAATAGTTCTGAAGATCGGCTAGGCAGAACTCCTTACTAGAGATGAAGAACATTGGCTAATTTAAAGTTTGAATAGTTCTGAAGACTGGCTAGGCAGGGAAGATACTAGTTCTCACTATAGAGTTCCCTCAATTCCCTCGACTTGGGGGCTAACATCTTGTACAGAACCTAAAACAATAAACCAAGTTAGGGGCTTTAACCTGTCACTTTAAATTCCTCTAACTCTACACCCTTCAATGAATATTTCCCCATTTAATTGCACTCATTCATATGAACTATATTCTCATTCATACAACCTCATGTGATTCTTTCCAATTGTTGACTGAGACAATACTAGCACGGTTCTTACATGTTCTCACAACAAATTTTAACATCTGGATTGGCCAAATCAAGAAGTAAATGAAGTGCATGGATTTAAATCATCACAACTTCTTCTAACATTAAAGATCAATACTCTCCACAATTTTCATCCAAAACTTAATTATTTATCACCTTAAGAAGAAAGATAAAGAAAATGATACTCCTAAAAAAGTGCAACTTTTCATATATTTTTAATGCCTATAATTGGTGATTTTCAATGATAATGCACTTTAAAGGAAGATATTTTGTATAGTTTTGGTTTCACGTACAAAAAATATAGTTTTGGAGAAAAAGAAGCAAAAATAATTTAATTTGGAGCAAAAACAAGCAAGAAAGAAAATTTTGTCCTGACACATTTCAATATGTTTTTCTATGCTTAATCTCTTTTACACTTCTCACACATTTTTGAATGAATATACACTTTAAAGAAAGGTTGTTTTTATGCTTATTTTGTAGGTCTATCTATTAGGAACACAACAAAACTTAAACGAGGCAAAACGGAGCTAAAATGGAGCCAAACAAAAAAAAATGGAGCTGCGCAGGTGCCGGCGCCGCTGAAGAGCAGAAAAACAATGAGAAAACGGCGTCGAAAACACCTAAAACGGCGCCAACAGTGCCCGGAACGACATGGATCAATTTTTTGCAGTTTTTGATGTTCTAGAAGGCTCCCAAGTGATTCAAACACCACATGAAGCAATTCAATGAATCTAGACACTTGGATAAGGCTCTTGAATGAAGAGACATGTCTTATGGATGAATAGATTTGTCTCTTGGAAAAAAGGAGAAAATTTGTGTCTCTTTAAAAAAGAGGGCTTGACACCTCTCATGGGCATGCATGTGTGTGTGTGAGGGTGTGTGTGAGTAAGAAAATGTGGAGAATGTTTAGTGATCTTAGAATAGAAGTAGAAATATAGATTTCTACCTTTTTAGAGAGATTGGTGACGAGATTTTGAGAGAATTTGTAAGGGAATGTTCTAGCATTGCATGGATCAGTGGGATACTTTGTGGGAGAGATTTTCATCTTTCTTTCAAAGGGAAAAAGCTAAGTATTGTGTTCTTCATTATCTTATGATTTTGTAAACACTTATCTAGTGGATTTGCTTTGACGTAATGAAGTTTTT
>JXCR01145408.1:159670-172099 GCA_002079205.1 Phalaenopsis hybrid cultivar | reverse complement strand
ATTTAGGGACTAAATCTAAGATTAGCCAATGATTTTATATGCACTGAATCAGGGTAGAGAATTATAATTGCTATTATTTGGCACATACAATATTTAATGTATCTTATTCCTTTACATTATTTAACTCACTACATAAGAATAGTAGTTTTGAAAATCTTAAAATTTTTTAAACCAATTCATCCAGAAAGGTTTATCTTTAAAATTTAGTATTTCCATTTAGGAATAGTTACTATCCTTATATTTAAAATTCACATTTAGGAGTAGTTGCTAGTAAAACACCATTTTAATCAACATTCCAAACTAAGGACTAATAGTAGTAAACTGGAATTTGACTAAGGACATCTTTCCTCGCTTCCTGTGGGATCAATAATTGGGGCTTAATCAGAAAGACCTATATTACTTGAGCGATACATATACTTGTGTTGATATCTTTGTGAATATATAAAATGTATAAAATTAAGCATATTAAAAGTCGCATCAAGTTTTTTGCGCCGTTGCCGGGGAAGCTTCAGTAAGAACTTTAGGAGAATTTTAGTTGAAGTAATTAGGCTTAGACTTGGATGACTACAGTGTCGTAAAAATTGTTTTTGTGTGAGAAGTGCTTTTTTTGTATGAAAAAGTGTTGTGAAAAAAATGTTTGTGTCAAAAATAAGGTGTTTGTGAAAATTTTTTATTGTGTTGAATATATCTTTTGTTTTATTCATTTAATAGTTAATGTATTATTTTTTGTGTTGTGTATGCAAAATAAAGGATCTGCAGTATTTATGCCTTATGATCCTGAGTTAGAAAAAAGAAAAAAAATAAAAAAATAGAAAGGAATTAAAGAACTAGAAATGGAAATAGAAAACATTCAAAATAATAACTTAGCAAATAATCATAAATCTTTGAGGGATTATATAAATCCTATGAATAATGAAATTCACTGAAGTGTACAAACCCCTATCGTAGAAGCTGACTCATTTGAAATAAATCCAGATATTATCCAACTGGTGCAGAACAATCAGTTTGGGGGAACTCCTTCAGAGGATCCCTATTTACACTTATCCAGTTCTATAGAAATTTGTGCTACATTTCGTTATAACGACATGTCAAAAGATGTTGTTAGACCAAGGCTTTTTCCTTTCTCACTAAGGGATAAGGCTAAATGTGGTTATACTCATTAACACCTTGCTCTATTAAAAATTGGGAAGAGTTAACTCAAAAATTCCTAGCTAAGTATTTTCCACCTTCAAGGACTACTAAACTTAGAAACGATATTATCTCATTTTGTCAGTACGAAGGGGAATCAATATATAAAGCATGGGAAAGATTTAAGGAACTCTTAAGAAAGTTTCCACACCATGCTCTGCCCAATTGGTTAATCATTCAAACTTTTTATAATAGGTTAATAGAATCCCTTAAGTTTATAATTGACACTGCCGCTGGTGGATCATTAATGTCAAAATCATTTGATGAAGCATATACGTTAATTGAAGAAATGGCTACAAATGAATTTCAATGGCCCTCTACAAAGATAAATCCTAAAAGTATAGCCAGTGTTCATGAAATCAATGCAATTGCAATTATTGCATCTCAGGTTGCTGCAATATCAAGAAAGTTGGATCAATTTGGAAGAACCATCCTAATTTTAACAGGTATCACACTACTTGGGGTGGAAACCAACCATGGGAAAATAATCATGCAAATCCTAATGAAAGTTGGAATAATAAGGGGAACACAAATTATAGACCTTCATCTTCACCTTACTGTAACAATGATCAACAATTTGAGGATAAGAAGTTGTCTACATAAGTAGTTGTATTGCAAATGGGAAACCAATTACAAGGTCAAAAGGCTATGATTAGAAACACAGAGAATGAACTAGGACAAATTGCTAATTCACTTTGCAATAGACCCCAAGGAACACTTCCTAGCAATACTTAGATCAACCCTAAAGAGAAAAATGGTGAGCAAATAGAAGCTGTCCAATTAAGAAGTGGAAGAGAGATAGAGGATGTGGTCAGAAAAGAGAAAGAAGTTGTGAGAGAAATAAAGAAAAATAAAATACCTGAAGAACATGTTTCAAAGGATCTGAAAAAATCATTATCTCAAATTAAAATCAATTTAGAAAGACCACCACCTCCATTTCCTCAAAGATTTAGAGAACATGAGTTGGATCAACAATTTTTAAAGTTCATGGACATACTTAAGAAGTTAATGATAAATATTCCTTTTGCTGAAGCTTTGGAACAAATGCAAAGTTATGCAAAATTTATGAAGGAGATATTAAAAAAGAAAAGGAAATTTGGGGAGTACGAGACAGTTGCACTAAGTGAGGAGTGCAGCGCTATATTTCAGAAAAAGCATACTGAGAAACTTAAAGATCCTTCTAGCTTAACAATTCCTTGTGTATTTGGAGAAAGATTATGTGAAAAAGCTCTATGTGATTTAGGATCGAGAATTAATGTGATGCCTCTATCTATATTTAAAAGGTTAGGTTTAGCCAATATTTCTCCCACTACTATAACCCTTCAGTTAGTCGGTCAATCTATCTTTTATCCAAAAGGGGTTACAAAAGATGTGCTTGTTAAAGTGGATAAATTTATATTTCCTATGGACTTTATTGTATTAGATATGGAGGAAGATAAAGAATATAACATTATTTTGGGGAGACCTTTTCTTGTTGCTGGACAAGCTATGATAGAAGTGCAAAAGGAAAGTTAACTATGAATATTAATGATCATGAAACTACTTTTAATGTTTTAAAGGCTATGAAGTATCTAACTGAGAGAAAAGATGATGATTATTTTTGGATGGATGAAATTGATTATCCAATTAAAAACCATTTTCAAAAATATTTTGAGAGTAAGTTAATAGATGCGATCGAAATGGGGCTTTCATGATGAGTCTAAAATGTTGTTTAAAGAAGATTGTATGTATGTTCAAGAGAGGTGTGAAATGATGGACGTTACCGAAAATAGTAAACTGTTAATTCTATTTGTTGAAAAATCTCATGAACTTAAAATGAATATACCCTATACAATTTTAAAGCCTACTTGTTTAGGGAATTCATCTACACCACCAATCTTTATATCTTCATATTCGACTCGATCACAAGATGAACCAAAATTGAATGATGAAATCAGTAAAAGATCTCCTATGAAAGAGTTATTCAAAGTCAGTAAATGGCATATTCCGTGGTATACAAATAAAATGAATGAGATTTTGATGCTCGGGCATATTATTAATGCAATTAACAATTACACCCCAGAGAATTTACCTAGGGACCCTGAGATAAATTCTAAAGAAATGAATGATGAGCATTTTAAAATTATTGAACTGATATTTAGAAGAGAATTTGAGGATATGTTTCAAAAGAACTTTGAGTAAAGAGATTAGGATAAGGATAATGAAAGACCAATGGAAGAAATTCCTGAAGAATTAGAAGATAACTTGAAAGACAAGTGTAAACTAGAAGAATTTGATCCAAAATCTGAATTATCTAAAGAGAATCTGATCCAAAATTTTGGAGNCAAAATCTGAATTATCTAAAGAGAATCTGATCCAAAATTTGGGAGATCATGAAGTATCTTATAAAGATCCATTTCTTATAAAATTTAAGGATGATATTAATATAAAAATTGAGAAAATTACTAGAAAAATGTTGGATCTAGAAAGAAATATGAAGAACAAGGATATGAATCAATCTAAAAAGGAAGAGATGAAAGAAAAATTTTAATTTGAAGACTCTGTAGGAATCCTTTNTTATAAAGATCCATTTCTTATAAAATTTAAGGATGATATTAATATAAAAATTGAGAAAATTACTAGAAAAATGTTGGATCTAGAAAGAAATATGAAGAACAAGGATATGAATCAATCTAAAAAGGAAGAGCTGAAAGAAAAAAATTAATTTGAAGACTTTGTAGGAATCCTTGGATTTAGAAAAGATTGGGTGATTGATCAAGGATTACTTAATTGGAATTTTGATCCAGGTGGAATCATTTGTCGGGCTAGCGACGTTAAACCAAGCGCTTTATGGGAGGCAACCCATAGTTATCAGTGTGCTTTGATTTAGTATGCTTAAGGGTCATGATTGTTAGTGTTGTATTGTGTTTTCTTTAGCACGGATTGAATAGTTTGATTGATGATTGGTAGATGTTTGGATTGTTAGTGGTTTGAATTGTTTTTTATGTGTCACGAAGAAGGTGATTTTTTAACTTCTTATTATGGTTAGACTTGTATGTTCTCTTATAGTAGTTGGATTGATGAGTCCACTACAACTCGGGTCTAACCCAAACTTGAGCTTTAGAAGAGACATTATGAATTTATCAGTTACAATTCCATCTCAATTTTATTACTTCCTTTCTTTAACCTTGTTTTTATTTGATAGAAGTAGCTAACCTATTTGATGAGTAACTTATGGATGATCTTACACTATACTTATAACTATTAGAGGTGCTTAATTTAAAGGATTAGATGATGCCTGAGATTGGTGCCTAGGAGCCAATATATCAGGGATAATTTTATCTTTGAGATTAGATTCTATTAAATCATTTATAAGTAGCCAATATATTTGTGTAGTGATTCAGCTAGAAATTGGAAGTAAGTTAGTGAGATGTGATGAGTTAAAAGAAGAATTGACCTCATTTATTATGTGTGTTTGTGTTTGTGTTACAATAATAGGACTTGAAGAACATTTTTAAATTCCAATGCTGATACATGTTATGCTAGTTAGACTTTTATTTAGTTAATTTCATTCTGGCATGTTTAGTTTAGATTTACTTTCTACTACATGTTTTCTATCATGATAAATAATTGTAGATGTTTTTGATAGAAATTTGTGGTAGATAGAATTTCTAAACTATTTTTCTTCCAACTTATATTTTCTTGCACTAAATTCTATAAATGTTAAAAATCAAGTTTGGGGGTAGGAAGAAAAATTGATTTTAAAGCTAAGTATACTTCCTTTTAGTTTAGTATTATTGCATGCATGTTTTAGACTAGATTTACATTATCTTGCAGTCATTCTATCCTGATTATGAATGTATATAAATTTGATAAAATGTTGTAGTAGCTAGTAGATTCAATTACTTTTCCTTCGTGCTACATTTTATGGAATTAATTGTAAAATATTTAAAAATGCAAGTTTGGGGAATTTCTTTTGAAAAGAAGTAAACTAAATTTTATTTGTCCTTCATTAACTATATTTTTAAAATTAATTTAACATGACCTTGGATGTTGGAGTTTAACTTTAAATGACTATATTTATGTTTGTAAATATTATGGTAAATTTAGGTAAACGTTTTTAATAATGAAGATTAATTCTAAAGTTAAAGATATTTGGTATGAAAGGATAAAATTATGTTTTTCAATTTAAAGTAGTGGAAATTGTATTTTTGAAGTATTAAGAATTTTATAGTTTCATGTAAGAAGAAAAGAATGAAACTTTATGAAAAATCATAAACTAATATGAATTTATAAAGTGAAGAAAGGTAAGGAGTTTTGACTTTAAGAAGAGGATAGTGAAGTTCAAAATTATTAAAAAGCTATCCAAATACAGTAATCTTCACTTAAAAAAGAAAAAAAAAGAAGAAAAAAAAAAGAGAAGAAAAAAAAGAAGAGAAAAAGAAAAAAAAAGGGAGAAAAAGAAAAGAAAAATTAGTGAGAAGATGCTTAATCAAAAATTGGCGTTACTTGAATCAACTTAATGAAAAGGCTTTATTACAAATTCTAAACTTNGGGGGGGGCACTTTAACACCATTTCTGCCTTTTCTGAAAAATTAGGAGGGATTCAACCTTATTCTAATTCTATGAAAATCTTTAATGTCAATATCAACTTGGCTGGCTTATTTGTTCTTGGTTTCACAGGACCCAAGTTTATTTGGAGGAGAGGAGCTTTATGGGAAAGATTGGATAGAATTCTTGTTAACTCTTTTTGGCTGAATGAATTCTTACATACAGCAGTCTAACACCTCAGCATGACAGGCTCTGACCATAAACCTTTACTGAAAACTATTTTTGCATCTTCAGTCAAGCACAAAGCTACCTTTAGATATCTCAACATGTGGTCCTTTCACAATGGTTTTCTTAATCAGATTTCCTTCGGGTGGAGAGAGTGCCACCACTCTAATCCTTTGATCAAACTTTGGATGCTGCAAAAGAAGATTGACAAACAATTATCTACATGGAACTGGAATGTGGTGGGAGATGTTAATTTGAGAGTACAAGAGGCTGACAATAAAGTGTATGATTTGGAGACTAGGCTTGAGAACAAGCCTGATATTGAAAAGCAATTACTATTGGCTAATAAAAAGATGATGAATGCTATTAGTATGCAGGAGGAACTCTTTGCTCAAAAGGCTGCAAAAACCAGATTTTGTGAAGGGGAGAGAAACACAAAGTAATTCCATGCCTGTATCAACTATAGGAGGAGATGCAATACCATTCACCAGACTAAAGACCCCTTAGGGCAGTGGTTTCATTCTGAAGATTTAATTGCTTCTAGTGCAATCCAGTATTTTCAAACTCTTTTCACTCAACCTCCTATCACCAAACTTCCTATCCATCAAGATCTATTTGCTCAGAGTTACATAAGAAACCTGAATTTGGAATCTATCTCTGGGGAATTGGAAATATGGTCAGCTCTAACCTCAATCGACAGCTCCAAATTTGCTGGACCAGATGGATTCTCAGCTGATTTCTACAAGAAAGCATGGAAGATCATCAAAGGGGATGATATTGAGGTTGTACAAAGCTTCTTCAAGGGGATGAAATTGCCTAACTACTGTAAAAGCTCTACCATTGCCTTAATGCCCGAAAACAACTCCAAGCTCTTTTAGGATCAGTTTAGGCCTATTAATCTCACTAATGTATTGTCCAGAATTATCAGCAAGGTTATCTCCAACAGATTGCAGCCTCATCTACCTCATCTTATTAGTGAGAATCAATCAATTTTTGTGCAAGGAAGAAGTATAGTAGAGAATGTTCTCCTGGCCCAAGAATTAGTCTTGGATCTGGAAAAACAGTGTAGAGGAGGGAATCTGATTTTTAAACTTGACATCCAAAAGGCCTATGACACCATAAACTTGGATTTCATTGAGGGCGTGCTTTTAGTTAGGGGATTCTCTCAACACTTTATTTCATTGATCAAAAGGTGGCTCAATAATAATTATCATTCCATTTTCATTAATGGGAAGTCTCAAGGTTACTTTAAAGCTACTATAGGCATCAAGCAAGGTGACCCACTATCTCCCACAATCCTCATACTTACTTTTGATTACTTATCTAAACTGTTGAACCAATTAATGGCCAAAGCTCCTCACAGTTTATATAGCCACATATCTAACATTGTCGTTAACCACTTAGCTTTTGCTGATGATGTTATTATATTTGCCAAAGCAACTAAACCTACAGTCAAATTGCTTTTCCAATGTTTGGTGAACTTTCAAGATAACTCTGGAATAAAGTTTCATACACAGAAATGCCAAGCTGTTTTCAGTAAAAAGGTGAAATCTGAAATTAAGCACTGGATTTCAGATTTCACTGGCTTTTGTTCTAGCTCTCTACCCTTGAAATACTTGGGTACCTTATTGCTCAAATGGAGGACAAGGCAAGTCCAATTTGATGATATCATCCTCAAAGCTCAAGATAAACTCAACAACTGGTCTAATATTTTTCTTTCCGATGGGGGAAGAATAACTCTACTGAAAAGTATATTGGTAGCTCTTCCTTCATATTTATCACAAGTTTCTATTATGAAGAAATCCATCCAAACTATTCTTAAAAGAACTTTTAATAGATTCATTTGGGCAAGCCAGAGAAAGCAAGTGCATAGGGAGAGATGGCAAAGAGTTTGTGGCAGTGTTGAAGCTGGTGGTCTATGGTTCAAAAATTTTCTACAGATTTCCCAAATTAACATTTGCAAACTTTGGATTTTGTTTAGAGCAAAGACTTTAATTCGGGCCAAATTCAAGAAAGGTAAATACTGCAAAGATTTGCATCCTACCCTTGTGACTAATAAATTGGGGGAATCAAGAACTTGGAAGAATATGCTATAGATGAGAGAAAAGGCAGAACAACTTTTCATTTGGGATATTGGGGAAGGTAGACTCAATGTTTGGTTTGATAATTGGTGTAGAGAAGCCTGTATCCCTCCTCCAACTGGCTCTCAATTCAATCCCGCAACACAGGTGGCTGATCTTTGGTCTGGTGGTGAATGGAACATGCAAGCTCTCCAGAATATCCTTGATAATAGATTTCTTAACACTATATTGAAGAAACCAATTGACAAATCTAAGAATGACAAACCTGTTGTGAAGAAAAAGGTCTCCCAAATAGTTTCAGCTTCCATTGCTAACTTTTGCTTTCCTCAATAGGAGACCCCTTGAACTAATTGTGTTTGGAACAAGTTTCTTTCTCCTTCAATGGCCTTTTTCTTCTGAAAATTACTCTATGGTTTTATACCTACTAATGATATTCTAAAGTTAAAAGTATTGAGATGCCCTTCAAGATGTTACCCATGTAATAGTGAAGTGGAATCCCTCCCCCATTTGTTCTTTAAATGCTCTCTTTTTCAGCAAGTCTCGAACATCTTGTTACCTAAATTGACAATTAATACCATTCAGCTGTCCTGTGATGATTTCTATTTATGCTGGAAGGACTGGCAGGACCAATCTCTCCCCCCATCCCTTGTATCATTGCTTGGTTTGTTTGGATGGCTAGAAACAAGCTGAAATTTGATGATGTCCCAATGAATGCCACTGACATTGCCACTAATTGCTATAGTTATTTGCAGAAATTGTACTGTCATAGGAAGCTTCCTGAAATCCTATGCACAACATCCCTCTATTGTTCAAGGAAGTTCCAAACTATACTTGTTCATTGGAAATGCCCTCCTAAGGGTTGGGTCAAAGTCAATACAGATGGAAGCTTCATTTCTCCTAATGCTGGTTTTGGTAGGCTTTTCAGAAATGCTAGAGGTTAATGTCTGCTATTTTTTCAGTCGCTTGCCAGGGCTGAGGACCCTTTGGAAGCTGAAGCCCAAGATGTTTATTGGGCAGTGTACTTGAAAAAAAATGTAGTTGGAATCAATTAATGATGGAAACTGATTCAAGGAATTTAATTAACATCCTTGAAGGGAGAATATCTGCCCCTTAGTATTCGATTCATTGGACCACAGCTATACACACCTTGAGCTTGGAGATTAAGGTGTCCTTTTCCCATACATATAGGTAGGGTTACAGACCTGCTAATTGGCTTGCTAAAGCTGGCCTCCATACTCAAAACCCTTCCATTGATACGTTTACCACTCCCCATTTAGAATTGTTGTTGAAAGGAGATCTTGTTGATCTACCTTTCCTTAGAGCTTTACATCTATAACTTTTGGGAAGTGCCTATTTTTTTTGCCTTCCTTTTGGTATCTCCGTAGTTTTCTAATGAATTAGGAGCNTTGTGGGCTTACTATATGAAGTTAAAATATTGCAAGCACTCCCATCCAACAATTATCTGCAGAAAATCTGGGAACTCTAGAATTTGGACTGAGCTGCTGCATATTAGGTGTGTGACTGAGGACCTTTTTATATGGGATGTGGGAGAAGGAAAATTTGATTTTTGGTTAGATAATTGGCTTCTTGAGGGTAAATTGGAACCATCAACCTCTCTGGACTCAACTATCAACACCCCCATTCATCTTTGCTGCAATAGTCATCATTGGAATAGAGACATGTTGGCTTCTATGGTGAATCATGAACAAGTGTATCAAATTCTTAAGGTCCCAGTCACTCCACAGAAACCAAATGGAATTATGACTAAAGACCCTCCTCATACCTCTTTTACCAAATTTACATATTCCTAATTATACAATTGGCATCATAAGGATTAGGGTAATGCCATGTGGGTGCAATACCTCAGCCCCTCTATGTCCTTCTTCACCTGGAGATGTTTTCATAAAATTATTCCCACTAATGATATACTCAAACTCAAGGGTCTAAAAGGACCTTCAAGATGTACTTTCTGTTGCCAATGAGAGAAATCCTTAAATCATGTGTTTTTCTCTTATCTTGTTGCTCAAGAGGTTTGGACACAAGTAGCTGCTAATCTTAGTTTCCCTTCCCATTTACTGAATTTTAGAAACTTCCTTGACTACTGGAAGGTTTGGAAAGAGAACCATGCTGAAATAATCCCCTTTATTACTACATGGTTCATCAGGATGGCAAAAAATAGCAGTAAATATGAAGGGAAAACCCAAAATGCTACAAAAATTGTTACCAACTGCTTGGCATATACTCTTAAGATAATCAATTTCATGGCGTATAAGATTAAAGTTATTGGGTGCTCCCAAATCCTTAATACTCAAGTTTCTTCTGCCAAATCAAAATTTTTGTTGTTCCATTGGAGGAAACCTTCTTACCCTTGGATCAAAATCAACACTGATGGGAGTTATAGAAGACACACTGCTGGTATTGGGGGGATTTTCAGAAATAATACTGGGGAATGCCTACTATTTTTCCAATCACCCACTGATGTTCTCAATGCTTTGCAGGCTGAAGCCTTAGCTGTGGTGTGGGCTCTTCAAATAGCTGTTGTTATGGGATGGAACCTACTAATTGTGGAAATGGACTCCTTATGGCAATTTCAGCTCTTAAAAGATAACATCTTCCTACCTTGGTTTCTTCTACATGCTGTTAAGCAAATTACTCACATGAAGTTGACTCACAACCTTCACATTATCTGGAAGCATATTTTCAGGGAGGGTAACAGATGTGCTAATTGGCTTGCACGTCAAGGTGCTTTGTCAATTTTGCCTAAAGTAAATACTATCCCTCTTGTGGAGCTGGCTTGTTTAATTAAGTCAGATCTCTCTGATCCACCTTATATTAGAAGGGTGATGTCCACTGATATTTATCCTAACCATCCTGTCTAGGGAGGGCTTTTGTTTCCTTGAGTCCTTACTACTCTGTAATGTTTCTTTTCCTTTTCTTCTTTTCAGTCCTATTGAATGGGGAAAGGTTTTTTTTTTTACAGATTACATTGGATTTTTGTTTTTCTCTTGGGAGCCCTTGCCCCCTTTAGGGTGAATCTTGGTTTTTTTGTTTGTGAACCAAGCCCCATATAGCTTTGTAACTTTTATTTCAGTTTAACATGTAGAGAGTCTCTATCACTCCTTTTTTTTTAAATAAATAAATAAATAAATAAATATATATATATATATATATATATATATATATATCTGTAGATGCACAAGTATATATATATAGGCCATTACATATAATGAAGGTAAGGAATATGCAAATTATCACCATGTGAAAGAAAGGTTAGT
Source organism: Phalaenopsis hybrid cultivar (assembly GCA_002079205.1). Taxonomy (NCBI): domain Eukaryota; kingdom Viridiplantae; phylum Streptophyta; class Magnoliopsida; order Asparagales; family Orchidaceae; genus Phalaenopsis; species Phalaenopsis hybrid cultivar. The sequence continues at coordinate 160,800 of JXCR01145408.1, read as the reverse complement.
TGTGCTGGAGGTCTCCTTCTTACAGAAATCAGCTCAATATTCCTCCCCATGGAAGCCAAACAGTAAGCTGGACTATTGCCTTCTCTGAGAAAATGTCGAAATTTCACTCTCCCATTGTTCAAGAAATTCTTAAGTTTATGTAACCACCTGCTAATATACCAAAGAGGAACTTCTTCTTTATGAAGTATCCTGATACAAGTGTTGGAATCAGATTCAACAATCAGGCTTTTGATGTTGCATTGTTGAGCAATTTTTATAGCCTAATATATGGCTATCATCTCAGTTTCCAGAGCATCATAAGTCGAAGATAAAGAATAAAAGTATAGGATAAATTGACCTTGGGAGTTTCTAAAAACTCCCCAAACACCAGAAGATTCCTTAGAAAAACTATCATCAGTATTGACCTCCAGCCAATCAGATGGAGGAGGGGTCTAAAGGACCAAAGTTGGCTTGTAAAACTACTTAACTTTTTTCTTAGGCACCCAATTATGGAAGATATTGGGAAACTTCTGAAATTTAATAATTTTCTACATATAATAAGTACAGTTAAATACCACAGACTTGTCCATGGGTGTAAGGTTATCAAAATTGGCTTGATTCCTACACATCCTGATGAACCAAACAACATTACAAAGGATGAATATCAGGTAGCTTCCTGCCACTGCTTCCAACACCGTAGAAATTTATCCTAGCTGATTTTTAGAGTTTCAATGTTGAGTTGATGCTGCAATTCAGACCAAATTCTTTGAGAGAAATCACAAGAGAAAAATAAGTGATCCAAACTCTCTACTTCAGCATTACACAGGTAGCAACATGAGGGCCCCCTTACTCCTTTCATCTTTAGAATATCATCAATAGGGAGCAATGATTGCAATAACCTCCAGCATAAAAAAGACATGGAGGGTGTTAACCACCTACTCCAAATAGTTCTCCCCCACGGTACAGGTTGTCATTGGTAGAATTTTTGAAAAATATAAGCTGAAAGTTTTTATGAGGGGGCTTTTTTATTAAAGATTTTATCTTTCTATGGAGGATTAATGGAGGTCTTCTTTACCCAATGCATCTGGTATTCATTTAAGATGGCATTCAACATGTTGCAAATCCATTGATTATCTAACCATATATATATA
>JXCR01145408.1:99004-143105 GCA_002079205.1 Phalaenopsis hybrid cultivar | reverse complement strand
ACTCTATTTTGAAAAAGAAATTAATGAACATTTCCAGATGAAAAATTGTTCACTGTAAATGAGTGGTGTGTTCCGTGGTATGCCGACATTGGGAACTATATTGTTAGTGATCTTAAACCCTATGAAATGGCATACCAATAATTTAGGAAATTTATTTCTGAAGCTAAGACTTATTTTTTGGATGACCCATGATTATATAAATAATAAAGGGATCTGATCATTCAAAGATGTGTACCATTATATGAAACTTATGAAATTATCCAAAAATGTCATAATTCTAATTTTGGGGGACATTTTGGTGTTGATAAAACAGCATACAAAATTCTACAATCTTGTTTTTATTGACCTATAATTTTTAGAGATGTTAATGCTTATATCAAAACTTGTGATAGATGTCAAAGAGTAGGCAATATTTCTAGAAGAAATGAGATGCCCCTTAATTATATGCTAGAAGTTGAAATATTTGATGTTTGGGGATTAGATTTCATGGGACCATTTATACCATCTTTCAAAAATTTATATATTTTGTTAGCAGTGGACTATATATCCAAATGGATAGAAGCAGTTGCTTTACCTCGATGTGATGCTTAAAGTGTTGCAAAATTTTTTAAAATGAACATATTTTATATCTTTGGGATGCCGAGAGTTATCATTACTGATGGGGGAAGTCATTTCAGAAATTTCATTGAGAAGTTATTAAAGAAATATCATATGAATCATAGGATTGCTACTGCTTATCATCCTCAGACAAGTGGTTTGGCTGAATGATCCAATCGGGAAATTAATAGAATTATGGAAAAATCTGTGAATCCAACAAAAATGGATTGGTCATTCAAACTTGACTATACTTTGTGGGCTTAGAGGACTGCATATAGAACACCTATAGGAATGTCCCCATATAGGCTAATATTTGAGAAAGCTTGTCACTTACCAATTTAACTTGAGCATAAAGCATATTGGCCTATTTAAGAGTTCAATTATAATTTGAAAGATGCCTGTAAGAAAAGATTGTTACAATGAAATGAGTTTGAAGAGATAAGGAATGAATCTTATGAGAGTTCTAAGATTTATAAGGAAAAGATGAAAATGTGGCATGATCGAAAGATTCTTACTAAAAATATTCAGTGAGGGCAACAAATTTTCCTATATAATGCAATGTTAAGATTATTTCCAGGCAAACTTAAGTCCAGGTGGATGGGTCCATTTGTTGTGATAAAAGTTTATCCTTATGGAGCTGTGGATAATAAAGATCCTAATTTTGAAAAAAATTTTAAGGTCAATGGATATAGACTGAAACCTTATTATATAGGGGATCAACATAAATATAATGATGGAATGATGTTGGGTCAACCAGCATGAGCACTAGTTACGTCAGGCTGACAAAGTAAAACCAAGGGCTTTATGGGAGGCAACCCATAGTTATCAGTGTGTTTTTGCTTAGATTGTTGTTTTAAGTCTGATAAAAAAATTTGGGGTAGTATTTTTGAGTTTATTATGTGCTAGTGATGATTTTTAAACTTTATTTAGTGACCTAGATATGTTAGAATGAGAATTTGGACGTTAAATTGACTGGTACAAAAACGTGCACTAGCGCTTAAGAGCCAGATCCGGCGCTTAAGCGCGGCAATTTAATCACATGTGCAAATTTTATTTTCTAGGTGTAACTGCAATTTAGTTGAAATAAACATGTCTTGGCAGTTTCTAGTTGTACCTAGAAGTTATGAGGGGGAATTATGCCAATAAATAGAAGGGGTTTGTGAAGGAATTTCACCCCAGATTATTTTTATCCCTAAAAGTCTAAAAAAGAGAGAGATTTAGAGAAAATCTATTAATGGGATATGGATTTGAAGAAGAAGGAAGAAGTTTATTAANATATTCTACAAGTTGAAATATTTGATGTTTGGGGATTAGATTTTATGGGACCATTTATACCATCTTTCAAAATTTTATTTATTTTGTTAGCAGTGTACTATATATCCAAATGGATAGAAGCGGTTGCTTTACCTCGATGTGATGCTTAAAGTGTTGCAAAATTTTCTTAAAATGAACATATTTCGTATCTTTGGGATGCCGAGAGTTATCATTACTGATGGGGGAAGTCATTTCAGAAATGTCATTGAGAAGTTATTAAAGAAATATCATATGAATCATAGGATTGCTACTGCTTATCATCCTCAGACAAGTGGTTTGGCTGAATGATCCAATCGGGAAATTAAAAGAATTATGGAAAAATCTGTGAATCCAACAAAAATGGATGGATCATTCAAACTTGACTATACTTTGTGGGCTTATAGGACTGCATATAGAACAAAATGGATTGGTCAATCAAACTTGACTATGCTTTGTGGGCTTATAAGACTGCATATAGAACTTCTTATAGGAATCTATTGGTCAGCCAAACTTGACTATGCTTTGTGGGCTTATAGGACTGCATACAGAACTCCTATAAGAATGTTCTTCATTATAGGCTAATATTTGGAAAAGCTTGTCACTTACTAGTTGAACTTGAGCATAAGGCATATTGATAGGCTAATATTTGAGAAAGCTTGTCACTTACCAGTTGAACTTGAGCATAAAGCATATTGGGCTATTTAAGAGTTCAATTATAACTTAAAAGATGCCTGTGAGAAAATATTGTTACAATTAAATGAGCTTGAAGAGATAAGGAATGAATCTTATGAGAGTTCTAAGATTTATAAAGAAAAGATGAAAATGTGGCACGATCGAAAGATTCTTACTAAAAATATTCAGTTAGGGCAACAAATTTTACTATATAATGCAAGGTTAAGATTATTTCCAGGCAAACTTAAGTCCAGGTGGATGGGCCCATTTGTTGTGATAAAAGTTTATCCTTATGGAGCTGTGGATAATAAAGATCCTAATTCTGAGAAATTTTTTTAGGTGAATGGACATAGAATGAAAAATTATTATATAGGGGATCAACATAAATATAATGATGGAATGATGTTGGGTCAACCAGCATGAGCACTAGTTACGTCAGGCTGACAAAGTAAAACCAAGGGCTTTATGGGAGGCAACCCATAGTTATCAGTGTGTTTTTGCTTAGATTGTTGTTTTAAGTCTGATAAAAAAATTTAGGGTAGTAGTTTTGAGTTTATTATGTTCTAGTAATGATTTTTAAACTTTATTTAGTGACCTAGATATGTTAGAATGATAATTTGGATGTTAAGTTGACTGGTACAAAAACATGCACTAGTGCTTAAGAGCCAGATCCGACGCTTAAGCGCGGCAATTTAATCACATGTGCAAATTTTAATTTCTAGGTGTAACTGCAATTTAGTTGAAATAAACATGTCTTGGCAGTTTCTAGTCGTACCTAGAAGTTATGAGGGAGAATTATGCCAATAAATAGAAGGGGTTTGTGAAGGAATTTCACCCCAGATAATTTTTAGCCCTAAAAGTCTAAAAAAGAGAGAGATTTAGAGAAAATCTATTAATGGGAGATGGATTTGAAGAAGAAGGAAGAAGTTTATTAGTCAAAGTGCACAGGAGATGATAACGGTTTCTTAGCCGTTAGTATTGAAGGGATATCAGAGAAGATCAACCAGATGGAGAATACTATATCTGTATTAGAGACTAAGGTGCTTGAATTGCATGCTCATCTATAACATTATGGGTGGCAACTTAAGATGCAATTCAGTCATACCAGTTATGTAGAGGTAGTGGATAAGGCAATTTTCCTTAAGCAAAATCTGGATTGAAGATGATAGTATTAGAGCTCGTCATCGCCGTCCATTTTATCAACACTATATTCCTGGAGAGACTACTAAGAGAAAAGAATTCATTCCTTCTAATGAAAAGTGGCATTAAGTTAAGTGTTAGGAATTGTGTGTTTGGAGTCATATTTTTATAAGTGTGTTAGTGTTTATGTCTTGTGTTTAGTGTTTGTGTCACTTATGTGTTTAATTGTAAATGTGTGTTAAGTGTTTTGTACTTAGGAAAATTTTCTCATCCAAGACTATTTGGAGAGAGAACTAAGTGTTAAATGTGTTTGTACTTGTTTGTGAACTAATATAAGTTTATTTTTATGAAAATTTGTGTAATTTTTAGCCTCGAATTGAATTAATTATTATGGAAAATTTTAAGAGAGAAGGGAGTTATAGGAAGTAAAAATAGTCATTTCAGTGTTATGAGACCATTTAGGGTGATTTACTTAGGCTAATAGTGCATTTTACTTAAATTTAAAAATTTCAAAAATTTTGCACTGGAGCCTAAGCGCCACATCTCGCTCTTAAGTGTGAGCCAACCCGAAAGGCAGGTGCCTAAGCGCCGCTTACCCGCGCTTAAGCTCCGGTTCACGAAAACTGATTCGCGAATGGTTAAAAGTGAATTTTTGGTCCGAAAATGCCATTTTTAATGCCTCTTATCATCTTCCCCAACTCAAGTTTGCAATTTTGAGGGCTAGGGCAAGTTAAATTTGGAGATTTCTTGGTGGAATCAAGTGAGATTTGCTAGATCCATGTTCCTTAAGGTAAGAGCTTGACTTCTACGCAAAAATTTTAGATTTTCATCATATATTTTAAGCACATTTGGAAGATTTTGAAAATTTACTATTCATGGTGAAAAGTGAAGAAAAATCTATGGAAATTGCTTGGGAAGTTTAGTTAGTGCTTTTGGAAGTTTAGTTTAGTGATTTAAACTTGATTTTTAAAGTTATTTTTGGAATTTATCAAATTTGTAGAATGGCACCAAGAATTAAAAGGAAAGGAAAGAGCCCATTTGATTTGAGCAAATTTGTCAGTTCAAAAGCTCAGGATCGATATAGTGATGCTCTAAAGTCATGAAAATTGATTCAGGAGTGATGTTTTAAGAGACCAGGTGGATAAGTGGAAGACCTGATAGTTCGCCGACAGTGGGAACAGTTCTATTGTTTCTCTGTTGTCGCTATAATTTCTGTTGTAAGAGAGTTTTATGCAAATCTCCCAGAAGCTTAGGAAGATCGAGCTATGGTTAGAGGGAAGTTGGTACCTTTTACTCCATAGGTAATCAACTTATTTTACCATTTATCATTGGAGACTATGTGTATTTATTCAAATTATAGTCCTACTGAAGTGGAGTTAGACGATATTATTTCATACTTGACTATCGGGAGAGACTTTGGAAGATAACCATTGAGAGGAGAGTAAATTTCCCAACTTCAAAGTTATGTGCACCTTCAAAGGCCTGACACTATTTCATTTCTGCTCGTCTGCTTCTGATAAATCATCTCAGTGAAGTTACTAGAGAGAGAGCAACATTAAATTATTATATTCAGGAGGGAAAGCCCATCAACATAGGGGTTTTGATCTATCACACTATCATCAGTTCAGCTGCTGCTGCTACTACTGCAGGTATGAGATTTGCTTCCTTGATATTTTCTTTATGCAAGAAGGCTGGAGTAAAGTATGATAGTTGGGAGGAACTTTGGTTACCTCTGAAGCTCATTACAAAAGTGAATGTGAAGACTTATTCTGAGCATTGAGGATTTTCGAGGAGCTATGGATTAGAGATGTATGTTGCATCTATCTCTACTGCATCCTCATCTAGACCATCTACTTCTCGTGCTTCTACATCTAGAGGTGATTCTACTAAGACTTAGGATGAGTTACTGCAGAAGATGATGGAGAATATCAATTTTACCGCTGATAAGGTACAAAATCTAGAGTGTTTTACAAATCATACTAATAGTTATAATAGAAGGAAAAGCTATTATGAAAAGAAATTCCACTCATCTTTGGGGAGCCTGATTAGAGGTGAACTAGGAGTGTAATTTCCTCCATAGCCTCGATATCCTGATTATGAGCCTGCAGAAAAATGGTACAGCGGTGATTCAGAGGATGAAGAGTAGAGTGAGAGATTCATTTTATGATTGTAATATGATATGAACTATGTGGTCTGAGCCTGCTACATTTGTCTATGTGTGTTGTTTTGGACTTTGTTTTATGTTGTGTTTTGAATTCTTATGTTCTATTGTTGTTGTGATTGTTGTGTTAGATAGTATTTTGTTTTTAAAATTTTAGGCTAGTAACTGTTGTTTTGTGTTTAGTATTGTGATTTAGTTTGTTTAGAACTTAACTTAATTTCATAAAGTAGAAAATCTTGCTAGCTTAAATCTTAAACATGAAATTCAGAAACTGCTACCCTTTATTTTTCTTTTATCATGTTTGCATGTTTGTCTTTATGTTAAGATTGTGATGTCAGTAGTGTGTATGTTTGCTTTTATGTTTATACCCACTGTTTATAAGTCTATTTGAATCTCTACATGTTAAAGTAAAATGAAAATATAGAAAATTTGATCAAAAATTAATTTTACTCATGTTTTTAGTTTTATACTTGTATAACTAGGATGTAAAAATTACTTTTAGCATGTTATTTCAATTTTCATTCTTGTCTGTATAATTATCTGATGTTAAATTTTTTAATATGTTAAAAATTTAAGTTTGGGGGGATGAAAAACCTTTTCAAAACTTGAATTTTATTTGTTCTCAAATGTACTACAAATGAATTTGAATTTTAAAAGAAAAATGGATTATGTATATGAAGTTATTAAATGAACTACTAGTGAATTTGATTTGAAAAGAAAAATTGATCATGTATATGAAGTTATATTAGAATTGATTTTAGAAATGAGTAAGAGAATTTAGTTGAAATTTTGAGTAATGAAGAAAAACTTTAAGTTAAAAGTTTTTAATTGTACTACAAGTAAATTTGATTTTAAAAGAAAAATTGATTATGTATATGAAGTTATATTAGGGAAGTAAAATTTGATTTTAGAAATGTTGATTTTAAAAGAAAAATTGATTGTGTATATGAAGTTATATTAGGGAAGTAAAATTTGATTATAGAAATGAGTAAAAAAATTTAGTTAAAATTTTAAGTAAAGAAGAAAAACTTTAAGTTAAAAATTTTTAGTATAGAGTAATATAAGTGACTATCTTTAGTAAGAAAAAAAGTATTTTTGAAAAGTTTAGATAATTTAGACTTTTATTTTTAATACTTAAATTTTTTTTATTACAATGATTTTCAAAACTGTTATTATTTTTAATAAGTAAAAGACTTATATCAAGACTTTGCTTTAGGAAAGGAGAAGTGGAATTCAAAATCATTAAAGGCCTATCCAGATATAGTAATCCTTGCTTGAAAAAGAAAAAGAAAAAGAAAATAAAAAGAAAATAAAATAAAAATAAAAGAAAAAGGAAAAATTGTAAGGGAGGAGAAGCTTGAGGATAAGTGCCTAATCAAAAATTGGTTCTACATTTCATCTTTTTAAAGTATAAGACTTGATAAAATCTTAAGCTATAAATATAATACAGTAAGTAAAATTATTTTTTATAAAAATTTTTAAGTAGAGAAAATAAAAGAACTAAAATCTAAATTTAGAAAACTTACAATTTTTCTGAATTAGATACGAACTCATATTTTTATAGTTCTTAACATTAAAAACTTTTAAAGTTTAAGTTGGCCTTATTTACTAATTATTTTTTTCTAAGTTAGACTACTATATTTCTAAATCTAAATTTTATTAACTCCTAAAGAAACTCATATACATATCAAACATATTTGGTTTTTAAAGATTAAAGTGACACTTGAGGACAAGTAACATTTTAAGTCTGGGGGATTTTGATACACCTAAAACATATAGTGATTTTAGACACATTTTTATACCTATTTTTGAGATATTGTACTTTAATGGAAGGTGTTTTTGTTTTTTTCTTGCAGATACAAGTAAAAATGGAAAAAATGTTTAAAAGAGTGAAAAAGGATCAAATTTGGAGCAAAAAGGTGACAAATTGTGCAAAAAAGCTTTGGCGTCTAAGCGCCAGATCCGGCGCTTAAGCACCGATTAAATAGAAAAGGATGTGCCTAAGCACCGAGACCCTACGCTTAAGCACCAGTGGCAATTACTAGAAGAGTAAAATCAGTTTTCACAAATTTTGAAGAGGTTTTTGAGGCACCCATTGGCTTAATAGGTGGTTGTAACTACCATGGACAAAAATTATCTTGAAAGGATGCATCTATTGGGCAAATACATCGAATTTATACACATTTTGAAGAGATCCCAAGACACCTCTTGGAAAACTATAAAAGAAATAAGAGAGGACTTAGAAAACTGTCTTGAAAATGTTGGCAAGTTTTGAAAGTTCTTCTCTAGGGAGTTAGTTCAAAGAGATTTTCAGGAACCACATTTATTTACTTTATCCTTTTTGTTATTTTGTTTTGAGGGATTGTAAAAGAGAAGATATTCAAAGGAACTTCAAAAGTTTGGTGGAGGACTTGAGATAAGTTTTTATCTTTTTACTTTAGACTACTTTTGGTTTTAATTGAGATTTTGTGTTGGGTTGACAATGATTTTTTCTTTTAAACTAAAATGTGGTTTTGTTTTCTCCATGGATTCTGAGTACTTTTTTCTTTATCTTATTTCTTAAAATGATAAGTAATTAAGTTTTAGATGGAAGTTGTGCAGAGTATTAATATTTAATGATGGAAGAAGTTGTGATGACTTTTAGTTTTGGATGGAAGTTGTGGAGAGTATTGATCTTTAATGTTCGAAGAAGTTGTGATGATTTAAATCAATGCACTTCATTTACTTCTTGATTTGGCCAATCCAGATGTTAAAATTTGTTGTGAGAACATGAAAAACTGGGCTGGTATTTTCTCAGTCAACAATTGGAAAAGAATCACATGAGGTTGTATGAATGAGAACGTATTGTCTCAGTCAATAATTGGAAAGAATCACATGAGGTTGTATGAATGAAAATGTAATTCTTATGTCAGTCAACAATTGGAAAGAATCCCATGAGGTTGTATGAATGAGAATGTAGTTCATATAATTTAGTGCAAATAAATAGGAAAATATTCATTGAAGGGTGTAGAGTTAGAGGACTTTAAAGTGACAAGTTAAAGCCCCCAACTTAGTTTATTGCTCAATTAAAAATTGGAAAGAATCACATGAGGTTGTATGAATGAGAATGTAGTTCATATGATTGACAGTAAACAATTAGAAAGAATCACATGAGGTTGTATGAATGAGAATGTAATTCATATGATTTAGTGGCTGGTATTGTCTCAGTCAACAATTGGAAAGAATCACACGAGATTGTATGAATGAGAATGTAGTTCATATGATTGAGTGCAGAATCACATGAGGTTGTATGAGTAAGAATGTAGTTCATATGATTGAGTGCAAATAAATAGGGAAATAGAAGAATCACATGAGGTTGTATAAATGAGAATGTAATTCATATGATTAAGTGAAAATAAATAGAGAAATAATTTTTGATGTGTTAGAGTTAGAGGACTTTAAAGTGATAGGTTAAAGCCCCCAACTTGGTTTATTGTTTTAGGTTTTGATACGAGTTAGAGGACTTTAAAGTGACAGGTTAAAGCCCCCAACTTGGTTTATTATTTTAGGTTCTAATACAATCATGTTAGCCCCCAGGTGGAGGGAATTGAGGGAACTCTAGAGTGAGAGCTAGTATCTTCCCTACCTAGTCGGTGTTCAGAACTATAACTTTAAATTAGCCAATGTTCTTTATAGCAACTCTAGTAAGGGTAAAGAATATTATTGCTCTAGGGAACTCTAGAGTGAGAGCTAGTATCTTCCCTGCCTAGCCGGTCTTCAAGACTATTCAAACTATAGTAGCCAATGTTCTTTATAGCATCTCTAATAAGGGTAAAGAATATTATTGCTCCTATTTGGCATAACACATATGCATACTTCCACAACAGAATTCTTATACTTATTGCTGATTCATGATAAGAAGAAAGATATTTTCATATTAAGTAGTTTTCTTCAACAAAAACTTTAGTTATCTTTTGAAGTTGTATTGTTTCGTTAAAATATCAAAAATACCAAAAATATTTAAATTTTAAATTCCTACAAAAATAGTTTTTAGTTTAAGTAATTATCTTTTTTAAAATACAAAAACTTTCTAAAAAGTGCATATTGCATAATCTTCTCTGTGGGTTCGATATTCAGGCCTTAATCAAAAAGTCCTATATTACTTGATAACGATACATACACTTGCGTAGTATCCCAAAATAAATATATATGAATTAAAAAGTTAAATTCTTATTTTTCTTCGGCATCAAGTTTTTGGTTTTGTTGCAAAATAAGGAAATATAAGTGAAAAATATCATCAGAACTATTTTTATACCGTGCATAAGCATTAAGTACGGGATCACAAGTCCTAATGTCAAATTAAATGTTTCTTAAGATTATGGTTATTTAAATATTATAGGGAATATTAAAGTTGATTGGAGCAACACCAGTTATCCCACGGTTCCCTCGTTCTGACACCACTATTTTCTTCGGATTCACATTGTTCAAATGAATTTACTAAACTTAACATAATGAGTTCCATTTTTCATTTAGACCCTGGGAAATTTTATTAGTAACCGTAGGTTACCTCCTTCGAGGGATTCCCCATCATCCGATAGAAACATTTTAATTTAGTTTGAACTTTTTTTTTTAGTTTGTGATTAAATTTTGAGTTGTCTTATATTTTGACTATTGTGGCTGTAAATTTTATCTTGTTTTGATTTTTTTTTTTAAGTTTTCGTTTTAGTTCTGTGGCTATCCTAAATATTTCAGTTTTGACATATAGGGTGACTTTTGTTGTTTAACATGCAAGTTTATGGACAGGAAACAAGAGGTGCAGATAAATAATTTGCAATGCAATTACTTAAAAGCATATCTATCGATTCTTCCTATTCCTCCAACTAAAAGGTCAGTATTTGTAAAAAATATATATAATTCTATAGGAAAAGCAGAGAACACAGGTTTGAGGTATGTCTACCAGATCCTATGTCATACCCTAATGAGTTCAATGTATTCATTTATGAGGATGATTCTATCAAGAAAATCATAATAAGTCCAAATTCATACCCTTATGTTGTTATATCAAGAAAATCAGAATAAGTCCAAATTCATTTGTGAGGAGATTCTCAAAGGATCATGAAAAGGTCTTTGGTAATATCCTAGACATTTAACAGTCCCTCAAATCATCTCGAGTTTATTTTGATCTTATTAAGTTGTTATATGGTTCACCAAATTCATACCCTTATGCTCAATGAACCTTAATGTTTTGATTATCCCTTTAAGTGGAGTAATTATCATTTGATGTTTTACTTATGGAATATACGGGTAAAGGATCCTTAAGGGCAATTTGGTTTAATTAAGGAATTTAGTCGTTTTGATTTTAAAGATAGACTTGTAGTGTTTTTAAAAAATGTTTCAAATCATTTAGAGGCCATTTTTTAAACCTCATTAGACAAAATTTTGATTAAACCTGATTCACCACGAAGCCCTTAAAACTTAATGGGTAGATTTGAAATTTTTTTATGAAAATTTAAATATTTATATTTTTAACCCTTATCAAGAATCATAAATCATTCAAAAATAATTAAATGGGGTTTTAAATTAGTGGGTTATGATCTTTCAAAGTCTAACCTCCAACATCAATATTTTCTTATTTAATTGCTCTTCCAAATTTCATTAATTTAAGAAATTACAAATTTTATCCTTAACGAGACCAAAGTGAGATTGATTGCTACCATTTATCCCTTTTATAATTCAATTATCAGGACATGTCAATTAAGATCATTTACTACCCATTTGATCTTTGGTTAGGCCTAAATATTAATTAAGACTTAAATTCCAAAATTACCATTTTATCCTTAAGGCCTTAACACCTCATAATTAATTAACATAAACTCAAATGACTTTAAAATTTTTATTCTATCCCACTCATGGGTTAATTGAAACATCAGAGGAGAAAATGTGGTTTTTCTGAATTTATTTAATTTTATAATTATTTTAATGCAAAAATAGGGATTTTAAATGAATATTCAATAACTCAACCAATACAAAGCTTCTGTCCTAAAGAAAACTACTGGAGGTTTACCTAGGTTCAAAGATCAATTGGACCAATTTTCAAGTTTATTAGAGGTTTAATTTAATTATTAGAATTATTTGTTTATTTTGAGTATTAATTAAATAAAAAATATTATTTAAGTGAAAAATTAAATTTTACATTCTTCTTAAATCTTTTTAAGGTCAGCGAACTTAGAGAAACAAATTTCATATTTTTGTAATTTATATTTTGATTGTTAGAATTATTTTAGTGGAAAATTAAAGAAAATCCATTTTAAGCCTTTAAAAATTAATATATTGACATAGAAAATTTGTAAAATTATTTTAAATGGTCCCAAGTGATAAGGAAGTCAAATTTGACATTTCAGTGTGTTTTCAAAATTTTGTAATTTTTTTTTATTTTTAATTATTTAAATACTTAAAAATAGCTTAAAAATGAAATATTTATTTTAATTACACTTTTTTTCTTAGGTTTCTATGGTCATAAGGAGCTCCCAAAATCAATTTGGTAATTTTTTTGAGTAGTACTATAATTATTATAATTATTTTAATGCCAAAAATACCATTTCACTTAATTAATCAATTTTTGTAGTCCCATTAATTCCAATTGACTTGAAATTTTTATGGGGCGCTCCTCAGTCATTAAATGATAGTGGAGAGTGATTTTTCATGGAAAAATCAGGGAAGATTCCTCATGATAGAGAGAACCAAAGCCCCAAAAATCAAGTCATGTTGAAATGTCCATGCAAATGGAGAATCTACTTAATAAATACACTATTTAATTAATTAAAAATCATACATGCATCAAACAGACATGAAACCATTTTCACATTATTTTCCTTTGTTTGTTGAGCCTGGGGGTACTTTTATTTTTTTTTATGATTTTTGTATGCAAAGTTATAGATTTTTGAAGATCTGGTCATTTAAATAAATCAGAAAATCTTGATTTTTCAATTTATCCACCACGGCGCCACCTCAGCCTTCGCATCTCCGAACTTTCCATGTGGCGCTTGATTGTTCGACACCTCTAAACACCTCAGCACTTAGTCACCCTGCGGTTCATGTCCCATATCTTTGTCCAACTCCATCATGACCAACCATTGAATAAAGCGCGATCATACGGTCCTCCGTCATCATCCCCGATGAATCAAGCCCGTAAGTCATCCAACTTCTAGACCTAATATCTCTCTCGATACTCAATCAAATCAAGTGTGGTTTGTTTCTTTGGACGCATCTAGACTAGGAGAACATATCCCTATAGTTAATCAAGTCTTGCATCAAGTCTATGAACATGGAGAATTAAAATAGGCTCGATTTAAGAGGAGAGCTCAATACCTTTGCCCAAGAGATGTGGCCTTGATTGGTTGCTTCCAAAATCTTGAGTTGAGTCCAGAGAGCTCCTAGATGAAGTCTTACACCGTGTTGAATTTCCTAGGAACAATTTTGATCAAGGCTGATTTTGGGTGTTGATTAAAGTCTATGCTAGGGTGGTCTGGTGATGGGGCTTTTATGGGGGATCTTCTTCTTTCACTCAGTGGATCGTGTGGGTTTAATTAATTTGACTTTGGTGGAGTTTTGAGGGGTGTCCTTTTTTAGGCCTGATTTTGAGCTCCAAAATTGAGCTCAAACAGTGGATTTGAGGGCTGGAGGATGGTTTTATAGGAACAATTTTTCATTGTCTCCCCAAGGAATTTGAACAACTCCTCTCCTTGGCCGTGGGGGGGTGAATTTAAATAAATGGTGCCATGATGGCTCTCAGGCCAAGCTGAGGTGGTTGGGGTGTTTCCTAGGTGGAGGGCAGAATGGCTCCAATGGCTAATTGGATTGGTGCCAGTTGGATGGGTTCAATTTTGGGCTTTGACCCTATGGGATCTATTGGCCATGGTGTTTTCTGGCAGCCAAGGTTATCACCATTTGGTCAGGGGGATCAGGGTTTGGTTTTGATGAAGTCAACTGGGGTTGGTCATGTGTAAAAGTTTTGGATTAAATAGGAATTGGCGAAGGGTAATTTTGGAACAATTTGGTTCAATGCATGATTTGGGGTTGGGCTCACCCATCAAGGAATCTTTGGGTGTTGAATAAAATCAAGTGGTTCAGCTGGGTTACCATGGTGAAGCCCTCATCTAAGCGGATTAGGGCTTATGGTGTACTTAAGTGATTCATGGGAATGGTTAATCATGTGTGAGGGGACCACTAAAGAGGCTCCTCCTTTTGCTCAAAATAGCATGGTGATATGAGCATGAATCACATGGCTTGCATGTGGCTTGGGGATGGCTTCATGGCTTGTCCTTGGCTTGGAAATTTGCATGAAAAGGGATTTTCGGATTTTATGGGGTATTTTTGTGGTGTTTGTCATGAGGCTTAATATGGAATGATTTGATCATGGATTTAAGACTTAGGGAATTATTTTGATTAAATGGATGATGGGAAGGAATTTCATGTCATGTGGGCTTTGGATTTGGGCTTTTGGAATTAAGTGTGGTGTGCTTGGGCTTTTGAAATTGGGTTGAATTTGGGCTAAAATTTGGGTCAAATTAAATTTTCAATTTGGTGTAGAGAGATGTCATGAAGAGTTTTGAAAGGATTTTAAATGATTTTGAATTGAATTGAAAAGTCAATTTTGGGATTTCGGACATAGGGTCAAAATTGGGGCATTTTTATTTGGGTTGGATTTGGGTTTACAATTGGGTCAAATTGGTCTTGGGTTTTGTTTAGATTAGGATTAGAGATAATTAATTTTGTTTTGAAATTGAAATTAGGCAAGATTGGGGTCAATTGGGCCAAGATTGAGGATAATTTGGGAAAATTAGGCCATTAAGAGCAATTTTGGACTTTTAATAAAAATGGATTCATTTGGTTCAAAATTGAAATTGGGAATATTTGAGATGATTTTGGAAGTATTGGGAATTTTTAAAAATTTTGGGTCGTGATGGGCATTTTGGTAATTTTGGCAATTTTGGGGAATTTTAATTTTTGGTGAATTTTGATAATGGGGAATGATTTGAAATGACTTTCGGACAAATTTGGGTGTTTTGGGGAATTTTGGGAATTTGGGCAAAAATTAGGGTTATAGGGATATTTTGGCAATTTGGTGATTTTAGGCTAGGATGGGCAAGTAAGCAATGAAGTCATGTCAAAGCAATAGGAGTCATATGAGGACTCATTTGGGATGCATATGTTGTTCCTAACTCTCTTAGCCAAGGGCTAGGGGTTTGGGTATATCCATATGAGCTCTCCAAAAAGAGTCAGGAGACTAAATCAAGTTGTCCTAGGGTTTGGGGTGTGTGAAAAAGTGTAGAGTGTGCAAGCAAGCCTAACCAAGACCAGACCACCCAGGGTTTATCCTAAGGCTTGACCATTCTATGGGGACTCTCCTTGAGATCTTTCATATTGACTCCACCTACTAAGTGCTAGAGGTTAGGACCAACATGTGGAACTTCAAGTTGAGCAGAGAAGAGTTTAGAATTTCTAATGGTGAGGGTTCCTTTTCTAGTCCTCTAGGAATAGTCAACAGAAAAGACATATGGCTAGAACCTAGGCTACTAAGGAGGAAACTAGACCTTAACCAAAACTGAGGTCAATAAATGGACCCCCATTAGGTGTGGTTAGTCGGGCAAGAACACCGCACATATTGGCATTGACCGATGAGATCAACAACACCAACACAAATTTCTAAGTCAACAAACCTAGAACAAAGAGTAGAATTGAGTGACAGTTATTTTCACTGGGGAATTGGAAAGTGAACACTCGATCAAAATTGAGGATTCAGAACTCTCACTATGAATTAGAAGGAAAGAAATCTGGAAAACGACCACGACGGTCATGATAAAGATTCGATTTCAATTTGATTGCTAGAAAACATTTATTTTGATTACAATAGTTTGAGAGGATGGGAATCAGAATTTAGGTACTGACCCCGAAAAGAGAATTGAAATTAAGGTACTGACCTCGAAAGGAGGAAATCATAACCCAAGATGAGAATTGAAATTTAGGTGTCAACCCTAGACAGAGAATTAAATGCCTTACTCCATTTAAGGTGGTCTAAAATTGATCTCAAAATATGAGAATAGGATGTCTTACTCATTTAAGGTGGCCTTAAAACTATCACAAAGAAATTGTGTAGAAAAGCGTATGCCTTACTCCACTTAAGGTGGTCTTAAACCGATCTTGAAGGATGACAACAGGATGCCTTACTCCATTGAAGGTGGCCTTATACCTATCTCCAAAGATTTTGGTAGAGAATTGGATGCCTTACTTCATTTATGGTGGTCTTAAACTGATCTCAAAGGATGAGAATAGGATGTCTTACTCCATTTAAGGTGGCTTTATACCTATCACCAAAGATTTGGGTAGAGGATCGAATGCCTTACTCCATTTAAGTTGGTCTTAAACCGATCTCGAAGGATGAGAATAGGATGTCTTACTCCAATTATGGTGGCATTATACCTATCTCGATTATTTGAGTAGAGAATCGGATGCCTTACTCTATTTAAGGTGGTCTTAAGCTGATCTCGAAGGATGGGAATAGGATGTCTTACTCCATTTAAGGTGGCCTTAAACCTATCTTAAAGATTTAGGTAATGAATTGGATGTCTTACTCCATTTAAGGTGGTTTTAAACCGATCTTGAAGGATGATAATAGGATGCCTTACTCCATTTAAGGTGGTCTTAAACTTATCTTGAAGATATGGGTAGAGAATCTGATGCCTTACTCCATTTAAGGTGGCCTTAAACTGATCTCAAAGGATGAGAATAGGGTGGCTTACTCCATTTAAGGTGGTCTTAAACCCATCTCGAACATATTCGGTAGAGAATCAGATTCCTTACTCCATTTAAGGTAGTCTTAAACCGATCTCAAATGATGAGAATACGATGCCTTACTCCATTTAAGGTGGCTTTAAACCTATCTCAATGAAAATGGGTAGAGAATCTGATGTCTAACTTCATTTAAGGTAATCTTAAACTGATCTCAAAGGAATAGAATAGGATGCCTTACTCCATTTAAGGTAGCCTTAAACCTATCTCAAAGATTTAGGTATAGAATTGGATGCATTACTCCACTTAAGGTGCTCTTAAACTGATCTTAAAGGATGAGAATAGGATGCCTTACTCTATTTAAGGTGGTTTTAAACCTATCTCAAGGAAATTGGGTAGATAATTGGATGCCTTACTCTACTTAAGGTGTTCTTAAACTGATCTTGAAGGATGAGAATAGGATGTCTTACTCCATTTAAGGTGGCCTTAAACCTATCTCGAAGATTTGTATAGAGAATCGAATGCCTTACTCCATTTAAGGTGGTCTTAAACTGACCTTAAAAGATGAGAATAGGATGCCTTACTCCATTTAAGGTGGGCTTAAACCCATCTTGAATATTTGTGTAACATTATGGAGGAAAGTTTTGGGACTCACATCCAACCCATGAGACAGCAGGAAAATATATCGGTCACGCTAGGAAGGAAAGCTCTGGGACTCACATTCAACCAAAATGATGATGAGGAAATATCTACTATGTCAGGGAGGAAAGCACCGGAACTCACATCCAACCCAAGGGGTAGAGAGAAAATATATTGGTCACGCTAGGAAGAAAAGCTCTGGGACTCACATCCAACCCAAATGGTGAAGAGGAAAATATCTGCTATGTCGGAGAGTAAAGCATTGGGACTCACATCCAACCCCAGAGGCAATGGGAAAATATATTGGTCAGGGTAGGAAAGAAATTTATGGGACTCATATCCAACCCAAGCGGTGATAATAAAAATATCTGCTACGTTAAAGAGGAAAGCCTTGAGACTCACATCCAACCCAAGAGGTAGCGGGAAAATATATCGGTTACGCTAGGAAGGAAAGCTCTGGTACTCACATCCAATCCAAATGGTGATGAGGAAAATATCTGCTACGTTGGGGAGGAAAGTATTGGGACTCACATCCAACCCAAGAAGCAATGGGAAAATATATCGGTCACGCTAGGAAGGAAAGCTCCGGGAATCACTCCCAACCCAAATGATGACGAGGAAAATATATTCTATGCTGGGGAGGAAAGAGTTGGGACTCACATCCAACCCAAAGGGTATCTAGAAAATATATCAGTCACGGTAGGAAGGAAAGCTCTAGGATTCACATCCAACTCAAGCGATGATGAGGAAAATATCGAATCTCGGTGTTGACTATGAGAACAACATGAAAATAGTGTAGAGAATCTGTGGTGTTAAGCTCATAGATATGTGACATGTGAAGATTGACATTGGTGAGGAAAATTTAAAAAATTTTGTGCAGAGTGTGAAACTCTACGGGGATGTGAGGAAACTGGTGTAGACCAAGATAGTCGTATTGTGCAAGCAAAGAGTAAGAAACCTCAAACTCAAGAGAAACAACTCAACAAAACTTATCATTTTTTCTTGTTGTCTTTATCACATTTAATTATCAAAGTATGTTTTTAAAATTTAATTTTCATTGGTTGATTTTTGAAAACAAGTTTAAATTTTAATATCAGAGCTTCATTGTATTGTTCTTCGTTCATTATAATTCAGAACCAATCTATGGTTCCACGACTCTTTATCAATCGCACAAAAGGGCAATTTTGATGAACATGTTAAAATCTGAAAGAAATTTCATTGTCCTGCTTCAAATAGGTGTTACATAACGAATAAATGCTAAAGCATCAAAGGAAACAACATGTTGAATACATCTAAAATAATATATGTTGAATAAATATCATATATGCTGCTCTGATGCAGTACAAAAGGTGACAAAAATTGTCTATCTATCCTCTATGGGACGAGCTCCTGATGAAGCTGATCTACAAGGCCATGCTCCAGGACAATAATTTCTTTTACGTGCACTTAGAGGTGCAACCATCTCATAGCTCATACTGGCGTAGCTCCTCTAACTCTAGATCTGGTCAGAACCCATATGATATCTTACTATCGTCCACTCTTATGAATGTCACAGACACTCTGCGGTGTCGTACTCCGGAAATGCAGTGCATGGCTAAGTTTGCTCCATTTTCCTTAAGAATCAATACTGAACCCATTGGTAGTGGAATCTCAATAGATCCCTTAAACTCCCCAGGGATGATAATGTTGATTTCTTTCCTAAATACTATATTGCTCTTACTCATAAAGGACATCATGCAGAAGGGCCTCACAAAATCATGGTGGTCCATATGTGGAAGAATATAATCCCCTTCATCATATATGTTGATTATACAACTATTTGGAATGAAATCGGCTGGTAGTATACTCCATTTGACCATCCTCTTGATCATTCTCTTTATTTCAGAAGGCATAGGATCCACCTCATCATTTCTTAAGATACCTGGGGGGTTCCTTTGCTATCTTTGTTGAAATTGTAGCAGCAACTTCATTGGATAGTTCTCTTGCCTTTTATGTGCATCCATTTTTGTGATTTAAAATATGTTTTTCCATTAGCAGACTAGCTTGACCTCTATCCCTCAAGTCAAAAATGCAGTCTAGAATTCTTCTTTCATTATTTAGAGAAGTTCCTGTATATAGCTCCAAGCCTCTAGAATGTTGACAAATTTCCCTTGTATTTCCTCATAGAATACAAATTCTCACTTTTTAACTTTGTTCATCCTTTCCAGTTTTGTCGTGGGGATCCTCTGAGATCGTTGAGGTGGCTCCCTCAACTCCACATCTGTAGGATACCATGTCTGACTTGGCTCTGTAGGTAATGGAATATATGACTCAGTGTCCGGGTAAGTTGTCTCCTGATGTCTTGTGTCGGCGGCTATGAACTCCTTAAAAGAACTATAATGGTCTAAGTGGAGAGCATTGCATGTTGGGCATTCCACGAATGCTCTCCTATTGATGCTTGTATAGTAACATCGACGTTGCACATCGGGCAAACCCTATAAAGTTCATCTGGTACTGCTGGTAGTATATGCTCTGCAGGAAACTCAGACTCGTCTTTGGTAGCAGGTGGACTAGTAGAAGTCTCTTTCATGCAAGGATCATGAATTTTACCCTAACAAATCGGGGTTATTTTATTTTCTACCTCCTTCATGTGTCTCTTTTCCTCTCATAGAAAAGCTCTGTTCTTGCGGCCATTAGCATTTCAGCATTGAGTTCTTCTTAGTGGTGCATCTGGCACCCTTTCTTCATCATCACCGATTAAATTTCTTGTTGATATGGTTATCATGGACGGTAAACGACTAGTCCCCTCTAGCAGATTTTATTGTGTTATCACTTTCTTCCTCTTTGGCGAGGAGTCTTCTTTAGTACTGATCTTCAACAGTGACAGTAGTCCTTCTTTCTCTTGGCGGCTAACTATGTCCATCAGGGGACCCTCATAGTTTACATTGACCTGACCGAAGTCTAAGACAAAATCTATGATGCCACCCTGAGCTGCCCTTTCTTTGTTCAGTGCGAGATTCAAGTCATCTCTAAAGGCAAAAATCAACTTTTGTCCCAACATTTTTCTACATAATATAGAAAAACATGAGTGCGCTGAAATTCAGCATGAATAAGAACAAAAATGAAGCACTTATTAAACAAAATTTTTAATTTATATAAGTGCAAAATTTATTTATGTATTTTATATTAATTTAATGAAATTTCAAAGTTAGAGATGACAGGAGGAAATTAAAGTGGATGAATTCAATATTTTCATTTTATTGAGGTTAATTTATTACATAACTTTGGACACAGTCACAGACGCTTGGCCAAATAAATGACCCTAGAACAATCAAAATTTTGAAAGGTTGATTTCAAGTAGCGTCACGTCGAGTAGTATGGCTTCAAGTAGTGACCATTGACCAGCAACATAGGTCTTTCACCACGGAAATCCACCATCTGGTAAGCTCCTCCCAAATGGACCTTTTCTATGGCAAATGTTCCATCCCAAGTTGGTTCAAATTTTCCACCTATCTTGCGGTGTGCAAGAATAGGCCTTTTGAGAATGAGAATAAGGTCACCAACTTTGAACCCCCTCGGGCTGACCAAATTTTAATGAGCCTACACCATCCTTGCTTGGTAAGGTTCCAAATGTTGTTGTGCTTCTAGTCATTTTCCTTTGAGACTTTCCAGTTCTTTAAGTCTGAGTTTTGCACTTTCTTTAATTGTAATTTGGTTGGCAACGACGACTCTGAGAGGCGGTGTTTGAACTTTCAGTGGTATTAGCCTCAGACCCATACACAAGTGCGTAGGGTGTACATTGGGTGGGAGTTCTGAACATTATCTGGTAGGCCCACAAAGCTTCTAATAGTTTATTATGCCAATCTCTTTTGTTTTCACCAATGTCTTCTTTAAGATTTTCACGAGCATCTTATTGAAGGCCTCAACTAGTCTGTTTGCATAGGGATGATAAATTGTAGAGTACCTTTAGTTTATCCCAGGTTTTTTAAGGAAGTTGTTGATATTTGTGCTCTTGATGGTTGTTCCATTATTGGAAATCACTCTGCACAGTACACCAAAACGGTAGACAACTTGACTTTTAAAAAACTGCAGAACATGTTATGTTGTAACCTCTTGTAACGGCACTGCCTCTGCCCACTTGGACAAGTAATCCGTAGAGACTAGAATAAATTTGTATACCTTAGAGGATGGAGGGTCTATTGGACCTATTATCTATATGCCCCAACACTGGAATGGCTATGAGGCAATAGTTGGGTGTTGCACATTTGGAGGCTGGTGCAAGACCACCCCATGCACTTAGCAAACGTGACACCTTCTAGTTGTATCCATGCAATTGAATATCTTTGCTGGCCAATAATATCCTAGTCTCTTAATCTTCAATTTCATTTTCGGCCCTGATTGGTGAGCACCACATCATCCGGCATGTACTTCTTTGATAATATTATGTGCTTCGGCCTTGCTTAGACATCACAGCCACATCTGATCAAACAATCTTCTATAGAGGACATCACCTACTAGAGTATATGACATAGCTTTCTTGAGATGTGGTATGCCTTAGACTTATCCTCTGGTAGCTTTCCAATTTACAAATATTCTATTAATAGCTTGTGTCAATCTTCATTGATGTCAGCAACTACAATCACCATTCCTTCTTCTCTTTCAAGTTTAATTAAGTTGTTGAGGTCGATCTAAGATGAAACTCGCCATCCTTGTAATGTAATGTTGATGGAATCCTCCATTGAACATGCTAGTTCCTTAGCAATTTTTGCTAAAGCGTCAGCATGGGCGTTATCTCCTCAAGGAATCTGATATAGAGTCACGTTGAGAATCTGCTCCAATAGCTTCATTGTTTACCGAAGGTATTCTGCTAGTCTTGGCTTCAAAATCTTGTGTTGTCCGGCAACTTGTTGGATGACAAGTTGTGAGTCACCATAGAAGGCAATATTTGTTATATCCATTAAGATTGGCATTTCCAACTAGGTTATCAATGCTTCATACTCTGCTTTGTTATTTGTACACAGCTCTGTAATGTGATAGGAGAATCTCAACATGTCCTTATCTGGCGTGATGAAAACTAGACCAATTCCTGCTTTGCTTGGTGTAACCATTTCTGATCCTTTGTCTTTTCTAGCTGATGAAGCTCCATCAAAGTACATTTCCCAATGTGTGGTATTGGATGGTTCTACTTGTAGTATCTGCTCATTTGGTAGTTCATCATTGAGAAGGGACCTAGTTGGAAGTGGGTGCACTGCGAGAAAATCTACTAAATTTTTTCCCTTGATAGTGTAGAGGGGAACAAAAGTTATATTGAATTGCAATAAAATCATCAACCACCTTGGTAACCATCCGGAAAGTGTTAGTCTGGTCATCAAATATTGCAATGGATTAACTTTCGAAATAAGGGTAATTTTATGAGAAAGCATGTAATGTCTAAGCTTTTGGGTAGCAAAAAGTAAAGCTAGACAATGCTTCTCACTAGGCGGATACTTTACCTCTGCCGGTATCAGACGGTGACTCAAGTATTAGAGTGCATTTTTCTTACCCTCATCATTGACTTGAGTCAACAAGGCTCAGAGGGAGTTGTCTATGGCTGCGGTATAAAGTATCAACAATTTTCCTGGGATAGGGGCTGCCAAAATAGGAGGTGCCATTAAATATTGATTAACATCCTCAAAAATCCTCTAGTATTTCTCTTCCCAAATGAATTTGGCATCTTTTTTAATTAATGTCAGAAGGGCTGACATCTACCTGAGAGATTAAAAATAAAGAGTCTCAGATATGCCAACTTTCTTTAGAAGGACCGTAGTTATTTTAAGGTTTTGGGAGGAGGCATTTCCAAGATATCTTTAATCTTATCCAGGTCGATCTCAATTCCCCGATGAAAAACAACAAATTCTAGGAATTTCCCAAAGGTGCGGCGAAGGTACATTTTAAGGGATTCATCTTTAGATTATATTGTCGTAATCGTTCAAACACGATCCTCAAATCATACAAATGGTCTATTTTATGTTTTTCCCTTTATGATCAAATCATCTATGTAGCACTCCACTTAGTTGTGAATGGGGTCATCAAAGATCTTCGTCATCGCTCATTGATATGTTGCTTCGGCATTCTTCAACCCGAATAGCATCACTGTGTAGCAAAAGATATCAATCGGTGTCCTGAAAGCTGTATGTGTTGCATCCTCTGGAGTCATATTGATCAAGTTATTTTCTGATGATCCATCAATGAAAGTCAAAATCTCATGTGTCGATGCAATGTCCACCATCAATTCTGGTATTGGTAACAGGAACTCGTCCTTTGGGCATGCTTTGTTTAACCCTAAAGTTGACACATATATCGATTTGTCCATTTTTCTTCTTAACTGGTATAATATTGGCTAACCATGTGGGGTATTGCTCTTATTTTATAAAGTCAATGTCTATTAACTTCTTTACCTCAGTAATGACTCGTTTCTCTATCTCGAGGCACATTCTTCTGGGGGCTTGTTTTACAGTGGTCATATCTTTGTCCACCCGAGTTTATGAACTTCAACTTCCACTGATAGCCCTGGCATTTCATCATAACTCCATGTGAAGCAATCTTTAAATTCTGATTATAATAGATTCTTCCTCATTGAGTAGAGAACTTATAAAGGTGGGTCGGGGCTGCTTCTCAGTATTAAGGTTAATTTCTTTTAATTCATCCACTGTTGACTTAATTTCTTCTTTAAATTTCGTTGGGGCATCTCCTATTAACTAATCTTGAGAAGCATCCTCTACATCAAGGCAAACCTCTTCCAACCCACTTGTAACAACCATGCAAAATTTAGAGTCATCGACTGGTCCTACAGTACCAAATCTGAGACCTTCTTTTGAGTTAGGAGTTCGACTTTTAACATTTCATAATTTTTCAAAGACTTGTCGCTTATATTTTGGAATTTCTTTCAGCACATATTCGTGTTGAATTAATTTTTGTACACAAGGAAAAAGTAACCAAAAGGTAATTTAATTAATTCATTAGAATCCTCTTCTAAATTTATATGATTTTTAGAACTAGTAGAAGGGGAAGCACAGTAAAACTTGATCGGCTTTAAACCAACACTGCGGACTTTCTTGACCTCTAAAATCTCACCTTTTAAGGGTGGATTAGAGTAAGGGTCATGGCATTCACATAGTGGTCGATCTGATCATACATCGACTCATATTCATCTTTTTCCACATCTTCTAAGGAAATTTCATACTGTGGTTTCTTCTGTTTTATCATCATCATTTCTTCCTCGGAGCTTTCTTTATCATAAATTTCTTCCATGTCAATTTTGATGGTCGGCCTAGTCCGTTCAACAATCATTTTGGTTCTTCCTTGTCCACGTCCCTGGCCTCGATCTCAAGGACGGATCAACCTCGACAACTCTTCTTGAGATGTGTTATGCCTCAGATTTATCCTCTGATAGCTTTCTAGTTTACAAATATTCTATTAATGTCTTGTGTCAATCTTCATTGATGTCAGCAACTACAATCACCATTCCTTTTTCTCTTTTGAGTTTAATTAAGTTTTCGAGGTCGATCCGAGACAAAACTTATCATCCTTGTACTATAAATTCCATGGAATCCTCTAGTGGACATGTCAATTTCTTGGCAAGTTTTGCTAGAGCATCGGTGTGGGCATTATCTCCTTGAGGAATCTAGTATAGTGTCACGTTGGGAATCTTCTCTAATAGCTTCATTGTATACCGGTGGTATTCTGCTAATCTTGGCTTTAAAATCTTATATTGTCCGGCAACTTGTTGGATGACGAGTAGTGAGTTGCCATAGATGAAAATATATGTTATATCCATTGAGTCACCATTGACAAAAATACTGTGATTTTTTCTATTTTATCATCATCATTTCTTCCTCAAAGCTTTCTTTATCATAAATTTATTCCATGTCGATGTTGATGGTCGGCCTAGTTCGTTCAACAATAGTGTTAGTTCTTCCTCGTCCACATCCTCGACCTTGATCTCGGGTGTATGGGCTAAAAGAACCTCTACCAATCCATTGCAAAGACATGGTGATAGATCATTGAAGCGGAGTTTAAAGGCCTCTTCCTTGCGATTCTTTTGAATCTTCCACTTCATTTGACACAATTTCATGGGAGAAGATATTTTTCTTTGGAGGTGCGTATTAGGCGGGGTCTTCATGAATGCCCACTTCATGAACTGAAAATGGTTGTAAATCTCCCTTGATGCATTGTTCTTGCCCTTCTTTGAAATATTTCATGCATTTTTGTAGAGACGACGGAACCATGTTATACTCGTAAATCCATGATCATCCAAGTAAAGCATTGAAAGAGGTCTCCGCCTCAATGATTTGGAATTTTGTGGTTGTTACTAGTTCTCCAGCTTTCATTAACAGTATAATCAATCCAAGGGCTCTTTCTCCCTTCTATTTAAATCGTCTTAACATCATTTTATCGGATCTAAAATCTTAAACTTCGATATCCAAATATGTCAATGTTGTAGACTCATTAAGTTTAGTGATACTCACAGATCCACCAAAACTCTGAACAATACAAATCTGTCGATATTAACCGAGATATAGAGCGGTCGGCTGGGTCAGTGGTACCAAGCAATAAGTCTTCATCTGTGAAGGTTATCCTAGATTGTTCCTTTAATGAACAAACTTCATCCAAGGATGTGCTCGCCAACCGAGCTAAGTAAATCTTTGGGTCAAGCAAGGTTGTAACCAGAGACTCTCTCATCTCCTTTGACAGGATCAGAGCATCGTAGACGCTTAGTTTAGCTGGTAAACTCCTAAGATGAGCTAGTACATTACAATACACTTTATATAATCCTCAAATATTTACATGATTATGTGGTTCTTCCACTAGCAGAGGTAGAGGTAAATCTTCCTAAGTGACTATCTATTTTCCTTTGTCAATTGGAGCTGACCTCGAGGATAACACTTTCCCACTCCTTAGATTTATCTCTGTGATTTATTCTTCTTGAGATGTTGTAGGCAAAGTTTTTGGTGTCTCTTCTTCTTCATCGGAGAGATCAAAGTTGATAGCAAGTGGTGCACCGTGGCACTCGAGGACTGGCTCCTCACTCCCGATGTTATCATAACCAGTGTTGTCAATGTCTTCATCGTTCTCGTTAACGAGTTCATCAGACTTAAGTACGATTTGAGGATCATTTTGGGAATCAATATTGGAGTTAGATTAAGCAAAGTTAGTTAATTTACCACTATAAACATTTAAAATAAAATTGAAATTATAATTATTATATTCATAATACTTCAGTGGGGCAAAAAGATAATCATACATGGTCAGGGGCGGATTTTCTTCCCTGAATCCAAGACAACCAATCTAACAGAGGAAGCCCCTATCCTACCCTTTGCGTTATTGGTCTTCACGACATCATTCTTCTCTTTCTCTTCTGGTTGCAGCAATTTCTCTAGCGAAATCTCCATCTTGGGCTGAGCAGTCTGTAAACTATGGACGACTGCTTGAGCTGAAGAGGTCTGAATCTGATCTTGTATCTCCTTGGATGACTTGCTCCTAACTGTGCCTCATCCATCCTTTTCTGAATACAGATCTATCGAAGTGATTGGCTTAGCCAAATTCATATTTACAGAACTATTTTCAAGTTCTTTCAAATATTCCTTCAGGAATGTTATATTTCCTTTTTTAAAGTTCCTCTCTAGCCAGTCCTTAAAAACAAAACAACCCTCTATTATGTGTCCAAACATCCTGTGATAGGGGCAGAAATTAAGATACTCCTTCTTGTCAACTTTTTCCGGCCTCTTTGGTTTGGGTAATCTGAACTCGTGCTTCTTTATTAAACTTTTGAACAACTTTGGCATATTGTCATCTTTTAAAGAATATATCCTCCTTTTTCAATCTGAAAGAGTTGGACCCAATCTACCTTCTGCTCGGTACGGTCCTCCCTGGTGTGACTGTTGGCTAGACTGGTCATTCTGCTATGTTTGTTGTTGAGCATGTTGTGACGATTGCTGGTAACTTTGCTGAGAATGCTCTGCTTGTATCTTTATTGGCTGATTTCCCTTATTAATTGTTGTCATGGTTCTAGACTTCTTCTCAAATATCTTGGTTGTCCTGGTCTTATATGACTTTTCTTGGGAATCCATGTGTTTAACTTCCTCTTGTAAACTATTGGCTTTACTTAGAAGCTTCTCGAAGGACTTGATGGTGAGTCCCTTAAGCATGAAAGCTATTGGCCCATAGATGCTTTTGAGTAGAATCTCAATTGCATATTATTCCTGTAGTTGAGGTTCACATTTCATGCTAAGGTTTCTCCACCTCAAGATGTAATCCACCAAAGTTCGTTATACTTTAGCCTCTCTACTACGAGCTCTCTAATAGAAACATGATGTCGCGCTCCAGCAAATCTTTTCACGAACAACTATTCTAACTCAGCAAATGTTTTGACTGATCCATTGGGTAGCTCGGCATACCAATCAAATGCAATTCTTGATAGGCTGCTAACAAATTATTGGAAGAGTAGAGCTTTGTTGCCTCCTGTGTTGCCACAACTAGCTTGGAAGTGTGTTATAAATTGCCTGGGATTTTTGGTCCCATAAAATGTCTTAAATCTCAGTGACACAAAACCCTTAGGGTAGGGTATGTCATCGAACTTCTCTGGATAAGGTCTATCCCTTGAAATAAATGCACCACCCTTAGATTGGGCTAAGGCCTCCCAAACTTGTTGTTCGACCAATTGTTTAATATCTTTCTCCGGTATGGTACTTGGTGAGGAATCCTTCTTTTGTTTTTCATCTCTATTGGTAGGGGTAACTTCTTTCCTTTCATCGGTAATATGAACTATCTCCAGTTGGTTAACTCTTGGAGAAGCTTAACTGTTGTGACTATGACTGTCCATTAACTATAGCCATGGTGGTTATCTCACCCATTCACTTTTCCATCTGGTTAATTTGTTCATCTCTTAGGAAAATAGCCCTGCTCAAGATGTAGCGGCTCTAGTCTCGATGAATTGAATATCCATGAAACCATCACCATGATAATCATTAAAATCAAAATCTTCATCATCATCAATGGCTACTCCATGCTCTCTTGCTAGCTCAGAAATCTCATCCCTTAGCTCTTCAACTTTCTCTTTAATAATTGTTTCTTAGATCATTTTGTCATCTGGAGAATTTTCCTGAGCATCCTCCACTTGTTCATTAAACTTGGTAGCAATAGCTGCAATTATATTCGATATTTCTGACCTTTGCTCCATTCCACAACTCTGCCCTACGGGCTCATTAAACCATATTGGTATAATGTCCTTGGGTACCCATACCTTCTTCTTTGGCAGTGATGTCTTGATACAGAGTGTTTTAATGAAGGAATTGGTATATCAAAGAGAGGCATGCTCCTTGCAGTGCGGACCAAATACAGTATCAGGTGACTTTTTCAATTTCTCCTTATTAGGGGTATTCTTGCGAGCAACAACTGGTGGCATCCTCAAACACAGTCGTGACTTGACGGGTCAACTTCCTGCAGACCTTGGAGTAGCAGTAGTAGCAAAAATCTGTAGTAATAACGGTAGCATGAACTTGACTCCCTAGACGGAACCTGATGGAAATACGGGCTGGCAAAACTTCAACTGACTTCTGATACTTTCGGGCAGATCTAACATCCCTTAAAATCTCTTTCTTCATTCAAGGGAACACTACGCATCCCACTCACTTAAGCAACTCAACGACTGAACATCCTTCTTTAGTGGCCAATCTCTAGAACACTGTACGGACTTTAGTGATAGGAGCAAGCTTCTACCTCTCCTCTCTACGACCATGAAATGATGGTAAGGTAACAATGATTTTCTGAATACTTTCATATCCATTAGTATTCATCAATGGGTGGAACCTACTCTCTTGCAGGGGTAGAGAGAGCTCCAGTAATCCAAGTTCCTCTTCATGATGAAATTCATCAACAAGTATCTTTTCTAAAATTTATGCTTTAGTGGCCTTTAAAGCCCTTCTCTCTGTGGTTTCTTCTTTGAGATCGAGTTAATGGAGCAGACTTTGAACTTGATCCAACTTCAAATATCAACGGTGGGATAGTAAATCCTTTAGTTGTATCTTCCACAATCATAACCTCCTATCCAAAAGGCAGAAAAGCAAACAACAAACTTGACAAGTGCTGGGGTAGCAACAGCTTTCACCATCTTACAGCAAGGGAAATCCTGGGGACAGTTCAGGTTGAATTCAATGGAAGGCTCCTGAACTTCTGAAGCAGCAAACTTCATTATGACGAATGGGGCTTTTCTGAGAACAACTTCCAATTCGTTGAACCCAGTTCCAAACTTGATTGTGGGAGCAACATTGTGAGCATTGTGGCTTGATGGCAAGTTGCAAGAGAAAGTGAGCATCGGGAATGCCATTACAACAACTTTAAAAGATAGTTTTGGTATTAGTTATTTGGCCTACACTTTGTAACTCTAGTGCAAATACTAAAAATTAACAAAGGTCAATATATGGAATGGGCAGTCCTTATTTAATTTTTAGTTTGTGAAGATTTTAAAATTTAGTAAAAATAGTTTGAAAGTAAGGGAATTTAATGAGTTATATTAGAAATGTTAAAGAACAAGTGCAACACGACATAATTTGATTTAATTTGCAAAGTAGCAAACCAAAATCGAAAAGACATGAAGAGTAAAGTAAAGTTTAGGACCCAATGCGGGACCTAACCTCATAACGCACAATGCCCAGACGGAACTAGTCCACCAACACACCTATTGGGGTTCGACCCCACATAAAAGATAAAAGTCCTAATGAACTCCTGAACCTCTCTATCTAGTGATTAAACAGGAGATCCTGAAGTTTGTAAGAGTTGACTATACTTACCCAAGAAAGAAATGGATGAAGCATGCCAACGAAAGAAGGGTAATTTGGTCCAGAATGGACATGGACACATTACCGATGTATGAAGACAATATTCCTTGATTTAAAAGGATAAAGAAACTATACTCTAGCGGAGTCGNATTCTTCAATTTCAAATTCACATCAAATTCTAGCATGCCTAAATCCAACCTCAATCAATTCTAATTCAATTTAATTAGCCCATGATTAACTTCAAAATCAAAATCAAGCCCACCATGCATGTTAAAAGCCCATACCCATATACTTTCCTAAAGCCCTATACCCATATACTTTCCTAAACCCTAAACAAATTCACATCAAATTCTATCATGTCTAAATCCAACCTGAATAAATTCTAATTCAATTTAATTAGCCCATGACTAACTTCAAAATGAAAATCAAGCCCACCATGCATGTTAAAAGCCCATACCTATATACTTTCCTAAAGGCCCATATTTAAAAGCCCAAATTGAGCCCACATGACAAAATTTCAATCCTTCATCATCTCATGGTATTTAAATCATTTGATCATGGCATCATAACAACCATACAATGCATGCACATGAGACTTTACCCAAAATGAGCATGTTGACATTTCCTTTTAAAATTCATAAAATTCCATTTGCATGAAACACCCCCATGGCCTCATACATGGCATGGCATGCCTCATGGAGCTTTCCATGGGCAACATAAAGTCAAATTTTCCAAATTTGGCAAAGGGAGGTGACCACTCCCACTTCCTCCTTCATTTGGACTTTCCCTCTTCATGAATCATTTAAAGTCTTGCCCCAAGCCCAAGCTAGCCAATTGACCTCATCCAAACCTTCCTTGGGGTCAGTCCAAAAACCCTAGCCACCAAGGAACAAAACCCAACCCTTGGACCAGGGGGTTAGACCTAACCTAGCCCCATTTACCCAAACCTCAATTCCCTCTTGAATGTTCACCTTGGTGCTCACCTCAGACCAAATTGAATTGACTCCATAGTGCCACTAACTCCCCTGAGATCAGAAGTGACCTAACCCAGGTCGGCCACCACCCCAGCCGCCAGAAAACACTAAGATCGAGAGGTCCCCAAAGCTTAATAACTCTCTTTCAGTAGTGGTATAATTAATTTGAGCATCATTTAAAATTTTAATAGCATAATATATAACTTTAAAATTTTTATCACATCTCTGTCCTAAAACAGCTCCAATTGCATAATCACTTGCATAACACATTAACTCGAATGGTTTATCCCAATCAAGTGAAACAATTATAGGGGCGGTGATTAATTTTTTTAATGTTTCAAAGACATTAAGGCACTCTTGATTAAAATCAAATTTTGTATTTTTTTCCAAAAGTTGGCCTAAAGGCTTTGTAATTTTTGAAAAATCTTTTATATACCGTCTGTAAAAACCAGCGTGTCCTAAAAAACTTCTAACCCCTCTTACAGTAGTAGGTTGAGGTAGTTTCGCTATAACTTGAATTTTTGCCGGATCTACTTCCATCTCATTTTCTGAAATTTTATGCCTAAGTACAATTCCTCCTACAATCATGAATTGACATTTTTCCCACTTTAATACTAAATTCATCTTCTTACATCGTTCTAGAACTTTCTCTAAATGATTTAGACATTATTCAAATGAAGTTCCAAACACAGAAAAATCATTCATAAAGACTTCTTTTCTTTTTTAATTAAATCACTAAAAATTGACATCATACATCTTTGAAATGTTGCATTTGCATTACATAAACCAAAGGGCATTCGTCGAAAAGTAAAAGTACCTCAAAGACTAGTAAATGTTGTCTTCTATTGATCCTCAAGAGCAATAGAAATTTGATGATAACCTGTATATCCATCTAAAAGCAGAAAGATTTGTGCCCAGCTAGCCTATCCAATATTTTGTCTAAAAAAGGTACATGAAAGTGATCTTTCCTAGTGGCCAAATTTAATTTTCCATAATAAATGTAGATTCGTCAAGCAGTGACTTTTATTGTTGGTATTAATTCATTATTCGCATTTGTCACAACAGTCACACCCCCTTTCTTAGGAACGCAGTGAATTAGACTTACCCAAGCACTGTATGAACTAGGATATAGTATTCCAGCATCTAACTATTTTAAAATTTCTTTTTTAACAACTTCTTTCATCATAGGGTTTAATCTTCTTTGAGGATCAGCTTTTGGTTCATGATGTTTTTTCAATAAAATTCTGTGCATATAATCGAATGTCTGATTTCTTTAATATCAGCTAACGCCCATCCAAAGACTTTCTTATATCTTCTCAAAGTTTTCAACAACTTTTATTCTTGTGCTTCAGTTAATTCTGAGGATACGACAACAAATAATGTAGATAAATCTCCTAAAAAGACATATTTTAAATGTGTATGAAGTGTTTTCATTCTAGTTCGGGAGGTATCACAATCCAAGAAATCAAATTTTTGTTATTATCCGTAGTATCTAACAATTTAAATTCTTCCTAAACATAATTTAATTCTTCATTACTCACTTCTATAGATTTATCTTTAATTATATCCTCATCTTCATACTCCAAATGTTCTTCTTCAATTTTATTTTCAATTGTATCTGTGAAATATTCATTGCTTAAATAATCATTAATATACATTCTGAAGAATTCATCATCTCTTCCTTTTACTCGGTATCTCATCCATTTTGAGATATCAAATGTAACTTCTTAATCATTGATTCTCATTGTTAACACTCCTTTTTGCACATCTATCAAAGCTCTTCTAGTGACAAGAAATGGTCTCCCTAAAATGATAGAAATTTCTTTATCTTCCTCCATATTTAGCACAATAAAATCCACATGAAAGATAAATTTATCAACTTTTACCAAAACATCTTCTATAACTCCTTTACGATAGGTAATCAAACAATTAGCTAACTGAAGAGTTATAGTACTAGTTGAAATTTCTCCTAATCCCAACCTTCTGAAAATTGATAGAGGCATAAGATTAATACTGACTCCCAAATCACATAAGGCTTTTCTAAAATAAGCTTTCTCCAATAGCACAATAAATAGTAAAACTACCAGGATCTTTAAGTTTTTCAAGAAATTTTTTCTCAATTATGGCGCTACACTCCTCACTAATTGCAAAAATCTCATTATCTATAAACTTTCTTTTTTTATTAAGTATATCCTTAATAAATTTCACATAACTTGGCATTTGTTCCAAAGCTTCAACAAATGGAATGTTTATCGTTAATTTCTTCAATATTTCTAAGAATTTTATAAATTGGTTATCTATGTTGTACTACTTCAATCTTCGAGGAAATGAAGGTGGTGGTATTTCTACAGTAATTTTCATTGATTTAATAAGATATTCTAAATCAAGATGAAAATCTTCGCTAAACTTTTCATTTTTCACCCCTTCTTTCTCAACTTCAATCTCTTTTTAAACTTTTCTTTCTAACTCTTTTCTACTTCTCAGTTGAATAGCCTTAATTTGCTCATTTATCTTATCTTTAGTATTAACTTCAAGATTACTAAGCAAAGTTCCTGGAGCTCTAATGCTAAGTGTAGTAGCAATACATCTGTCGGCACAATTTTAGGGGGAGTTTTGTGGAAGCTGTCGGTCACCGGAATCGAAATCTCGTTGCCCGCTTCAGAAGTGCATTTAATTTATATATATTTAGTTTAGAAAAATATGAAATCAAACCGATCTCATATCTTTCATAGTTTAGATGAAAGAGCACTACACCTCAAGCTATGCTTTTATCTCAAAAGATAAACACATAACTTGATAATGAGACTCAATCAAATAAACTAAGAAATGTATGACAGTAATTTGGACTGCGAAACCATTTTTTTTTTTTATAAGCTAACAAGTTCCTCTATTTAATATGAAAAATTAAATAAGGTTTATATTAAGTTGGGTTCTTGAAAGTTTTCTACAAAAGCAATCACTTATAGTTAATTACATCTTCAATAACCGAAGTCACCTAAGAAAACTCTAGATAAAAATCAGAGAATATTTTCTTCAAGAATTTCAAAGGATAGGACTTTTCAAAGAGATCGGACAAAGAGGTGTCAAATGGGAATGGCTTAAATTTGGAACATTTATTTTTGGAATCAAAAGGAAGAAAAATTAAGGGATGTCACAGATCCTGAGGAGAACCTCGTTGACTTCCCAAGCTATTCTACATTTGGTTTCAATTTAGAGAAGAAATATTTTAGTGTTTCATTCTGCCAATTTTATTAACTAGAGCTTACATTTATGTGAAACGATCATACAAATAGCCTGGAAGATATGAGGATTTAGTTCATGACGAATGACATCCTCGGAATCCTAAAGCAAGTCAATGCTTGTATTGTATAACAAAGCCATACAAAGTCCTAAAGAAAAGTTAAGGATTTAATTCACACTAGGCGGACAACCTCAAAATCCTATGGCTTGTTGTTTAAATGTAAGGAGTGGTTTAGCTAGTGTGGACATGTTTTGTTGTTGAAGATGGTCGTGCTGCCCACAATACTAGCTCCAAGCTCCTCGTCATAGCAAGTTTAAGTTTTCTAATGCATCTAGTCCTGATGTCAAATCAAATATTTCCTAAGGTTATGGTTATTTAAATATTATGGGGAATATTAAAGTTGATTAGAGCGACATCAGTTAGGATCCCACGGTTCCCGGTTTTGGCACCACTATTTTCTTCGGATTCACTTAGTCCAAATGAATTTACTAAACTCAACTTAATGAGTTACATATTTTCATTTAGATCATGAGAAATCTCATTAGCAACCGTAGGTTACCTCCTCCAAGGGATTGTCGATCATCTGATAGAGACATTTTAATTTAGTTGTAATTTTTTTTTATTTTATTTTATTTGTGATTAAATTTTGAGTTGTCTTATATTTTGACTATTGTGGCTATGAATTTTATCTTGTTTCGATTTTTTTTTAGTTTTGGATTTAGTTCTATGGCTATCCTAAAAGTTTTAGTTTTGACATACAGGGTGACTTTTGTTGTTTAACATGCAAGTTTATGGGCAAGAATCAAGAGGTCCATATAAACAATTTGTAATGCAATAACTTAAAAGCATACCTATCGATTCTTATCGTTCCTCCACCTGAAAGGTCTGTATTTGCAAAGCATAGGTATAATTTTGCAGGAAAAGTAGAGAACACATGTTTGAGGTATGTCTACCAGATCCTATGGCATACCCTAATGGGTCCAATTTATTCATTTGTGAGCATGATTCCATCAAGCAAATCTTAATAAGTCCAAATGTCCTCTGAGATTCTGAAAGGATCATGAAAAGGTCCTAGGTAATACCCTAGACATCTCACAGTCCCTTGAATCATCTCGAGTTCATTTTGGTTTTATTATGTTGTTATATGATTAACCCAATTCATACTCTTATGCTCAAATAACCTTGATATTTTGATTATCCCTTTAAGTAGGGTAATTATTATTTAATTTTATGCTTACGGATTATATGGGTAATAAATCATTAGGAGCAATTTGGTTTAATTAAAGAACTTAGCCGTTTTGATTTTAAAGATGAGCTTGTAGTGTTTTTAAAAACGATTTCAAATCATTTATAGATCAATTTCTAAAACTCGTTAGACAAAATTTTGATTAAACCTGATTCACCACTAAGCCCTTAAAACTTAATGGGTAGATTTGTAATTTTTTTATGAAAATTTAATTATATTTTTAACTTTTATCAAGAATCAGAAATCATTTTAAAACCATTAATTTGGGTTTTAAATCAGTGGGTTATGATCTTTCAAAGTCAAACCCCAATAGATCTTCCAAATTTTATCCTTAATGAGACCAAAGTGAGATTGGTTGCTACTATTTATCCCTTATATATTTCAATCATCAAGACATATCAATTAAGTTCATTTATTACCCATTTTCCCTTTGGTTAGGCCTAAATATTAATTAAGACTTAACTTAAATTCCAAAATTATCATTTTGCGCTTAACGCCTCAACACCTCATAATTCATTAAATTAAACTCAAATGACTTTAATTTTTTATACTGATGCACTCATGGGATAATTGAAACATAAAAGGTGAAAATGTGATTTTTCTGAATTTATTTAATTTAATAATTATTTTAATGCAAAAAAAGGGATTTTTAATGAAATATTATTAACTCAACCAAAACAAAGCTTCTGTTCTTAATAAAATTATTGGAAGTTAACCTAGGTTAGAAGACCACTTGGACCAATGTTCATGATTTTTAGAGGTTTAATTAAATTATTATAATTATTCGTTTGTTTTGAGGATTAATTAAATAAAAAATATTATTTAAGTAGAAAATCAATTTTACATTTTTCATAAATCTCTCTGAGTTCAGGGAACCCAGAAAACAAATTTCATATTTTTGTGATTTACGTTTTGATTATTAGAATTATTTTAGTGGAAAATTAAAGAAAATCCATTTTAAGCCTTTAAAAATTAATATCTTGACTTATAAAATTAGAAAAATTATTTAATTGGTCCCAAGTGATCAGGAAGCCAAATATGACATTGTAGTGTGTTTTCACAATTTTGTAATTTTTATGATTTTTAATTAATTTTTAATTATTTAAATACTTAAAAATAGCATAAAAATGAAATATTTATTTTTATTACACTTTTATTTTTCTTAGGTTCCTATGGTCATAAGGAGCTCCCAAAACCAATTTGGTAATTTTTTGAGTTGTAATTTAATTATTATAATTATTTCAATGTCAAAAATACAATTTCACTTAATTAATCCATTTTAGTAGTCAAATTAATTCTAATTGACTTGAAATTTTTATGAGCCGCTCCTCAGTCATTAAATGATATTGGAGAGTGATTTTTATTCCATTTACATTTATAACTTTTCCAATTTAATTTTCTTTTATTTTTAGGGGTTGGTGCAATTAGGGTTATTCTTAATGAGTTAAACCAAGCTTATATTTTTCCTAGGGTCCTCTGACCACAATGAACCAACCAAAATAGGTTTTGTATTTTTATGATGAATATTTTAACTTTTACAATTATTTTACCAAAACAAACATGATACACTCGAAAAATAGAGACCTCTGTAGAGATCTCCCCCGACCTTGGAAAAATCAAGGAAGATCCCTCATGACAGAGAGAACTAAAGCCCCAAAAATCAAGTCATGGCGAATTTTCCAAAAAAATGGAGAATTAAAATAAAAAATACACTATTTAATTAATTAAAAATCATACATGCATCAAACAGACATGAAACCATTTCACATTATTTTCATCTGTTCACTGAGCATGAGGGTATTTTTATTTTATTTTTACAATTTTTCTTTGCAAAGTTATGGATTTTTAAAAATTTGATCATTTAAATAAATCAAAAAATCCTAATTTAAATCAGAAAATATTGATTTTTCTATATATCCACAGCGGTGCCACCTCAAACTTGGCGTCTCCGAACATTCCACGTGGCGCTCCGCTGTTCGACACCGCCAGACACCTCAACACTTAGTTTATCAGTGGTTCATGTCTCATATCTTCGTCTAGCTCTATCTTGATTGTCCACTGAATAAACGCGCAATTAGACGGTCCTCCATCATCAACCCCGATGAACCAAGCTCGTAAGCCATTGAACTTCAAGACCTAATATCTCTCTCGATACTCAACCAATTCCAGTGTGATTTGTTTCTATGGACACATCTAGACTAGGAGAACATATCCATATAGTTAATCAAGTCTTAAATTGAGTCTATGAGCATGGAGAACTAAAATAGGCTTGGTTTAAGGGGATAGTTCTATAAGTTTTCCCAAGAGGTGTGGGCTTGATTAAGTGCTTCTAAAAGCTTGAGTAGAGTCCAAAGAGCTCCTAGATGAAGCCTTGGGTTATGGTGAATTTCCTAGGTACAATTTTGTCCAAGGACAATTTTGGGTGTTGATCAAAATTTATGCTAGGGCGGTCTGGTGATGGGGATTTTATGGGGGATTTTTGTCTTTCACTCAGGGGATGGTGTGGGTGCAATTAATTTAATTTTGGTGGAGTTTTGAGGGGTGTCTTATTTTAGGCTTGATTTTAAGCTCCAAAATTGAGCTCAGATTGTGGATTGAGGGCCGGAAGATGGTTGTATTGAACTTAAGAGGTCTTGAAGAAGCTCTGGGAACAATTTGTCATGGTCTCCCCAAGGAATTTCAATAATTCCTCTCCTTAGCCGTGGGGGGTAAGTTTAAATAGAAGGTGCCATGGTGGCTCTCAGGCCAAGCTGAGGTGGCTGGAGTGATGCCTACGTCGAGGGCCAAAAGGCTCCAATGACTAATTGTATTAGTGCTAGTTGGATGGGTTCACTTTTGGGTTTTTACCATATGGGCTCTCTTGGCAATGGTGTTTTCTGGCACCCAAGGTAGTTGGCCGGCCAGGGTCAGGTCACCATTTGGTCGGGGGGATCGGGGCTTGGTTTTGATGAAGTCAATTGGGGTTGGCTATGTGTAAAAGTTTTGAATTAAAGAGGAATGGTGGAATGGGTATTTTGGGTCAATTTTGTTCAATGCATGATTTGGGGTTGGGCTCACCCATCAAGGAAGGTTTGGGTGCTGAAGAAAATCTATTGGTTCAGCTGGGTTAGCATAGTGAAGTCCCCATCCAAGTGGATTAAGGCTAATGGTGTTTCTAAGTGAGTCTTGGAAGTGGTTAATCATGTGTGAGGGGACCACTAAACAGGCTCCTCCTTTTGCCCAAAATAACATGGTGATATGAGCACGACTCACATGGCTTGCATGTGGCTGGGGGATGGCTTCATGGCTTGTCCTTGGCTTAGTCATTAGTATGAAAAAGGATTTTTGGATTTTATGGGGTATTTTTGTGGATTTTTTCATGAGGCTTAATATGGAATGATTTGATCATGGATATAAAACTTAGGGAATGATTTTGATTAAATGGATGATGGGGAGGAATTTCATGCCATTTAGGCTTTTGGAATTAAGTGTTGTGGGCTTGGGCTTTTGAAATTGAGGTGAATTTGGGCTAAAATTTGGGTCAAATTAAATGTTCAATTTAGTGTAGGTAGATTTCATGAAGACTTTTTAAAGGATTTAAGGTGATTTTCAATTGAATTGAAAAGTCAATTTGGGAATTTTGGACATAGGGTCACTAATGGGGCTTTTTTATTTGGGTTGGAATTGGGCTTACAATTGGGTCAAATTGGTCATGGCTTTTGTTTATATTAGGATTAAGGATTTTTAATTTTGATTTGTAATTAAAATTGGGCAAGATTGGGGTCAATTGGGCAAGATTGAGACTAATTTGGGGAAATTAGGCCTTTAAGAGCAATTTGGGGCTTTTGATTAAAATGGATCTATTTGGTCAAATTGGGTCAATTTGATGGTTCAAATTTGAAATTGAGAATATTTGGGATGATTTTAGAATTTTTGGGAATTTTTAAAAATTTTGGGTCATGAGGGGAATTTTGGTAATTTGGCAATTTTGGGGAGTATTTTGGGGATTTTGTATTTTACAAGAATTTGGATAGTGGGGAATTATTTGAAATGACTTTTGGACATATTTGGGTGTTTTGGTCAATTTCGAGAATTTTGGAAAAATTTAGGGTTGTAGGGGTATTTTAGTAATTTGGTGATTTTGGGCTAGGATGGGCAAGTAAGTCATGAAGCCATGTAAAACGACTAGGAGCC
Organism: Phalaenopsis hybrid cultivar; assembly: GCA_002079205.1. Classification (NCBI taxonomy): domain Eukaryota; kingdom Viridiplantae; phylum Streptophyta; class Magnoliopsida; order Asparagales; family Orchidaceae; genus Phalaenopsis; species Phalaenopsis hybrid cultivar. Next base: position 103,408 of record JXCR01145408.1, on the reverse strand, counting down.
ATATGTGGACTCATTTTAGATGCTCAATATGTTGGTCCTAACTCTCTTAGCCAAGGTCTAGGGGTTTGGGTCCATCCATATGAGCTCTCCAAAAGGAGTCAGCAGACTAAATTAAGGGGTGCTAAGGTTTGGGGTGTGTGAGAAAGAGTAGTGTGTGCAAGCTAGGCTAACCAAGACCAAACCACCCAGGGTTAATCCTAAAGCTTGAACATCCTATGGTACTCTCCTTGAGCTCCCTCATATTGATCCCACCTACTAAGTTCTAGAGGTTAGAACCAATATGTGGAACTTCAAGTTGAGCAAAGAAGAGTTTAGAATTTCTAATGGTGAGGGTTCCTTTTCTAGTCCTATAGGAATTGCAACAGGAAAGCCCTATGGCTAGACCCTAGACTACTAAGGAGGAAAATAGACCTCAACCAAAAGTGAGGCACAGAATATGATATAAACTGGTGAGACCAATCCAAGAATTACATGACCATTCCATATGCAGAAATGACTTTGCCATCCCAGTAGAGGGATTGACATAATTATGTTAGTTTTGGCCTGATCAAACCAATCTAATCCCGGTATTAGCCAATTTTATAGATTTTTTAGCCAACAAACCTACTTTCACTAATAATGTATATGAAGAAGTTAAAATGGTCCAATATGAGGAAATTTTGACTCCTCACATGGAAATGGACCAGAAGCATGGATCTGATTTAGTTGAACAAAATTTTCCATGGAGATCTAAAGGTAATGCATGACCGATAGAGATAAACTTGAGGCATTCTTCTCATTGGAGTTACCAATTCACTTTGGAGTGCTTTAAGGCTAAGAAGAGAGTTCAGGGAGAGGAAAGTCGTTGACAAAAAGTGAAAAGAAAAAAACCTTCCTTACACTTTTTTTTATCTTGAGTTAAGGGCTAGTTTGTTTCCTTTCATATCAAACCTTGTGAGTGTTTGTTTGAAGAGATTCCTCTTTTACATGTCTTCAAAACTTGAGTGAGAGTTTATCTTGGAGTCACATTGGAGTGTTTGTTTGGAGAGATTCCTCTTTTCATCCCATCAAAACTTGAGTGAGAGTTTTTCTTGGAGTCACGTTGGAGGACGAGAATCTATCTACTTCCATGAAAAAACAGGAGATCAAAGAGAAGGAGATCAATGGAATCAAGCTTTATGGTAGTAAGATCTCTTTTTTCATTTGTTTTTTTAAATTTTCAGAAGCCCCCTTTAAGCTAATGTTAGAGATTTAGGATATGATGATGTTATAGAAAGATCTATAAGTTTGAAATCCTTCATTTTTGGCTCCTAAAACCCTTATATTTTTTCTAAGCTAGTCCTTCACCTATTTTACTAATAAGATTTTAGAATTGTAGGCCCAAATTTATGAAGCTAATAAACTTGAATTTGTATTGATAGTTTTTGCACTTTGATGGTATGTATGAAGCTTTTATGCTTAGATAATGAAAGCTCCTTTAATTTTCATTCTCTTAGTAATGAGAGCTTTCCTTATGAAAAATCCTCATGGTCAAGTAAAGTAAATAATGATGGGATTTTTTATCATACTTAATAATGTGTTGGTATGCCTCACCATTTTTTAACCTAAACCCATGAGAGATTGACTAATGTTGATCTTTTCATCGAGTAGTTCTAGGGTTGATTTAAACTTGAACTAGGCATGTGCACATATTTATGGGCATGTGTGCATTTAAACTATATCATAAAAATGTCTTTATGGAATACTTGTGATTTAATATCACCTTTTTTCATTTGCATTTGCATTTACCTCTTTAATGATCTTGCATGAACATATGTCCCTACATTTTTGTGTTAGATGTTTGTATATCACATGGTGGTGGCTAGCTCTCAAGGCTCACCTTTGTGTTATACCCTCTTCACCTGGTATATTCATGTTCATATCATATATCACCTAGAATTTATGACTTCACCTAAAATGTTTATGATCATATCATATATTACTTACCATATATGACTTCACATAGCATATGTTATTTGCATCTAGAATTGTGACATCACCTAACATATATGACTTCACCAAGCATATCATGCCATATCACCTATCATATCATGTCATACTTCCTAGAATATGTGAATTCACCTAGAATTGCCATAAGCATAACACGTTTATTTTAATTATTTAGCCTAGCATGATTGTTCATTGTGTAGCTTTTATTTGCTTTCACGTTTGATTGTTTTACATCACACAATCATGCTTAGCAAGAAAATTACATATATCTCAACAAGTTATTTGTTGTGAGTACTTCCACATAGTATAGTACTCACACTTTTCATTGATTTTAGTACTTGCACCTAGTATAGTGTTCATACCAAGAAAATTATTTTATGATTAGTCACACCTAGCTTGACCATTCATAACATGCGGAAATAACTTGCATCTTGTTCCATTCTCACCTACGATGCAAATTGCATCATTCTCACCTAGCGTACTCCTTACTTGTAGCTTTAGGAGAGTTGGAACCTTGATGGAAAATTCCCTTTATAGATGTGTGACTTGATCTTGGTTATAATGCTTTAATAAGCATTGTTTGTGATTATATCGTAGCAAGAATTACAAATTATTACATTATGATATGCACTTATATGATTATGCTAAGGATCTAAAAGATATAAAAAATATCACCTTGATTGCTTAACCATTTATGTGAGGTCAAATTTTAAAATTTTAAAAAAATTATTAATATTATCCATCATCATATTTCAAATGTATTTTAAAACTAAGGCATCCATTATTATGACCATAAATGATGTCAATTCTTAAATCTTATTTTTTTTAAAAGCCATCATTTCTTAGTGACATGTTTTAGCTTTCTTTGATCTTTAAGATGGAGCCAGCTTGGTGACCCAATCAAAATTATACTCATAACCTCAACTAAACACTTCTTATATACAGTTTGATGTTTTCTATTTGAGCACCTTCCTTTTAGATGCTTTCATAAAACAGGGTAAGGTGTAGTTAGTGTTTTGATATGACTGACTATTGTTCCCTTATCTGTGTTATCAATATATTTTATGTACTTTCCATTTAACGTGTTTACTAGGAGTGAGATCTGTGCATTGGCATGTTAGGGCAGCTTTCTTGCAGGAAGCCATGTCCAATTAGGAGGAATATCATGATTAAAACTAACACCTTTTTTTTATAGTTTTTGCATAGCTCTTCTCTCTATAAACATGGATTATTATACATTACAATAGATAACCCATGTATAATATTAATTTTAAGTCAAGTTTTCAATTGTATTTGAAGGCTATCATATAGAAATTCTCCACTTTTTTCTTTTTTTTTTCTATGAGTTTATTTTATTTTTCTCCCTTCATAATTTCTCTTCTTCTTTGAATCATTTTGATGGACCAAGAAAGAAGGTTGTTTGGAAAAGAGAATTATAAAATAAAATTAGATAAGATGGTGTCTCCAAGTCAGTAAGAACCAAAATAAATTTAATGTAAATTTAATAGAATTTAACCTAAATCTTGCTAAATAACAAGAATGATTACTTTAATTAAATCATACAAGCTCTTAAAACAAGCAAGAGTTAAGTTAAATTTTAAAAGATTTGAGCAGGATTTAATCCAAATCCTATTGAACAATAAAAATAACATAATTAAATCTTGGAGGTTCTTAAATCCTACAAGATTTAAGGAACATTTAACATAAATCTTGCTTAAAAACTAAAAATGACATATTCAAATTCTACAGGATTTCACTTAAGTTTTGTAAGATTTGAGTAGGCTTTAACCTAAATTTTTTCAGACGGCAAAATTCACATCTTTAAACCCTGCATTTAACTTATATCCTGCTAAATAATAAAATAAAGACATCTTAATCCTATAGGTTTTGAAATCATGTAGGATTTAACTTAAATCATACAAGATTTGATCAAGATATAACCTAAATCCTGCCAAATAGCAAAAATGAGATCTTATATCCTATATGTTACAACATCCCATTTGTTATCATTTGCACCTTAAATCCAGGATTTAGTAAATTTTTTTGGAAGATGGATTTAGGGATTTTTAAAAATGAAAAACATTCGTTGCAGCAATAAGGAAGTGGGAGAAAGATAAGGGTTATCATTACCTTGGCATTACCTAAACCCCCTGGATCTTGATCCACAATCATCAAAAATTCATCAACATTGAGAGAGAATTTTGTACGAAAGGGGGAAGAAAAAAAACATAGATCACTGAAGATTTGTCATTATAGAGAGAAAGCTAAAATAAAATCCCGTGGTAGAGAAGGAAGAGCATTGAGGCCAATCATTGAATATTTATCATCACTAAGAGAGAAAGCTGCACGAGAGGGGGAAGATATATATATATATATATATATATATATATATATATATATATATATATATATATATATATATATATATGATCTAGA
>JXCR01145408.1:4428-88699 GCA_002079205.1 Phalaenopsis hybrid cultivar | reverse complement strand
AGGATATCTCTTGGAACCTTATCGTAAGCTTTTTCTAAATCAATAAAAATCAAATGTAGATTCTCCTTATTATCTCTGAACTTCTCCATCAAACCTCTCAATAAATGTATAGCTTCCATAGTAGACCTACCCGGCATAAATCCAAATTGATTATGAGAAATTTTTGTGATGCGTCTTAACCTATGTTCAATTACCCTCTCCCATAATTTTAAAGTATGACACATCAACTAATTCCTCTATAATTTGTACAGTCTTGTGCATCCCCTTTATTCTTAAAAATGGGACCAAAATACTCTGCCTCCAANTATCAAAGTAACTCACCCACCAATGTTGAATATCTTTTTCTAAGAAAAGTACTTTTTGATTTTCATCTTTAACACACTTCACTTGAGTTAAATCTTTACTTTTCTTTTCTCTTTGTTTGGCTAATTTGTACATATATTTTTCACCCTCCTTAGTATCAAATCTATTATAAAGATCATTAAAAGCAGAATTTTGAGCATCACAGATTGTTCTTTTAGACTCCTTACGGGCCGTTTGATATTTTTCCCAATTCTCTAAGCTTTTACATTTAAACCAATTTTTATAACATAACTTCTTATTTTTATCTTTTCTTTGCACATTTATTATTCCACCACCAACTATTTTTATTTGTAAATATTTTTCCCTTTGATTCTCTAAGAACATCTTTTGCTACAATTATTATTCCACCACCAACTATTTTTATTTGTAAATACTTTTTCTTTTGATTCTCCAAGCATAACTTTTGCTACTTGTTTAATAGTGTTTGTTTCTTTATCCCACATAACATTTGTTTCTTCATGAATATCCCAAATTTTGAAATCTTGAATTTANTACCTTTCTTCTTAAAATGATAAGTAATTAAGTGTTGGATGGAAGTTGTTGAGAGTATTGATCTTTAATGCCGGAATAAGTTGTGATGATTTAAATTCATGTACTGCATTTACTTCTTGATTTGGTCAATCCAGATGTTAAAATTTGTTGTGAGAACATGTAAGAATTGGGTTGGTACTGTCTTAGTCAACAATTGGAAAGAATCACATGAGATTGTATGAATGAGAATGTAGTTCATATGATTGAGTGCAAATAATTAGGAAAACATTCATTGAAGGGTGTAGAGTTAGAGGACTTTAAAGTGACAGGTTAAAGCCCTCAACTTAGTTTATTATTTTAGGTTATGACACGAGATGTTAGCCCCCAGGCGAAGGGAATCGAGGGAACTCTAGAGTAAGAGCTAGTATCTTCCCTGCCTAGCTGGTCTTCAAAATTATTCAAACTTTAAATTAGCCAATGATCTTTATAGCATCTCGAGTAAGGGTAATGAATATTATTGCACCTATTTGGGACAACACAATATGCATACTTCCACAACATAATTCTTATACTTATTACTAATTCACGATAAGGAGAAAGATATTTTCATATTTAGAGTTTTTCTTCTACAAAAAACTCAAGTTAATTTTTTAAGTTTGTTCTGTTTTTGTCAAAATATTAAAATTACCAAAAATATTTAAACTTTATTTACTGCGAAAATGTCTTTAGTTTAAATAATTGTCTTTTTAAAAACAGAAAGTTTTTCAAAAAGTGCATATTACATATCTTCCCCGTGGGGGTTCGATATTCATGTCTTAATCAAAAAGTCCTATATTACTTGATAACGATACGTATACTTGTTATTCAGGTCTTAATCAAAAAGTCCTATATTACTTGATAATGATACGTATACTTGCGTAGTATTCTAATATATATAAATTAAAAGCTAAATTCTTATTTTTCTTCAAGATCAAGTTTTTGGTTTTGTTGCGAAATAAGGAAATATAAGTGAAAAATAAATCAGAATTATTCTTATACTATTGCATATAAGCAGTTATCGGGGATCAAGTTTTTGGCGCCATTGTCGGGGAAGTGAAGTGAAAATTGTAAAGAATCTATTGATTTAAAAGCAATTTTCTATTTTTAGAATGTCTTATTTAAACTTTAAGTTATTGTATTGCATTTTGTGTGCGTTTAGTTTTATTTTATTTTATGTTAGTGTATGTGTAGTTCAAGTTCTGAAGGACTAGTGCCCTACAATTCTAAATTAGAGAGAATTGTTAGAAAAATCAGAAAAACCAAAAAAGATTAAAAATCTTCAAAAATTCAAAATACTTATAGAAATGACAAACCAAAATGATCAAAATGCTGAAATTCATTAAGAGTTTAGACTTTTAAGAGATTATGCCAACCCTACTGTAGATGAACTTCATTGTAGTATTCAAAAACCTATTGTAGTGGATAATTCATTTGAGCTTAAACCTGCTATTATCCAAATGGTTTCAAATAATCAGCTTAGGGGATCACCAACTGAAGATCCAAATTTACATCTTGCCAATTTTCTAAAATTGTGCGCTACATTTAAATACAATGGTGTATCAGATGATGTCATAAGACATAGATTATTTCCTTTCTCACTGAAAGATAAAGCTAAGATGTGGTTGAATTCTTTAGCACCTAAATCTATNTGCATGCACATCTAGAGCATATTGGATGGCAATTGAAGATGCAATTTAGCCACAAAAGTTATATAGAGGAAGTGGATAAGGCGATATTCATAAAACAGAAGTGGATTGAAGAGGATAGTATCAGAGCTCGTCACCACCGTTCATTTTATCAACTCTATATTCCTGGAGAAACTAATGAAAGATAGCAATTTATTCCTTTGAATGAAGAATGGAATTAAGTTTAGTGTTAGAATTTATTTGCTAGAAGTTGTTATTTTTCAAGTGGTTTAGTGTTAAGTCTTGTTTTTAGTATTTATGACTTCTTATATGTGTTTAATTGTGAAATGATTGTTGTATATTTGTATTTGGGAAAATTTTCTCATCCAAGACTATTTGGAATGAGAATTAAGTGTTTAAAGGTATTTGTAGTTATTTGTGAATTAATATAAGTTTCTTTGTGTTAAAATTTGTGTTATTTTCAGCCTCAAATTGAAATAGTTATTATGCAGAATTTTGAGAGAGAGAGGGGAGTTATAGGAAGTTGAAAATAGTCATTTAAGTGCAATGAGACCATTTAGGGTGGTTTACTTAGGCAAACAGTGCATTTTACTTTAATTTAAAAATTTTGAAAATTGTGCACTGGCGCCTAAGCACCATTTACCCATGCTTAAGTGTCGGTTCATGAAAACCGGTTCGTGAATGGCTAAAAGTGAAAGTTTAGCCCGAAAATGACCATTTTTAATGCCACTGTCACCTTCAACCTCTCGAGTTCATGATTTTTTAGGGCTAGGCCACATCTAAAGTGAAGATTTCCTTAGTGGAATCAAGTGAAATTTGCTAGATCCAAGTTCCTTGAGGTAAGAGCTTTACTTCTAAGATAAAATTTTAGATTTTCACTATGTATTTTGAGTATATTTGGAGAAATTCAAAAATTCACTTTTCATGATGAAAAATGAGAAAAAAATATATGGAAATTTCATGGGAAGTGTAGTTTAAACTTTGGAAGTATATTTTAGTAATTTAGGCTTGATTTTTGAAGTTATTTTTGGAATTTATAAAATTTGTAGAATGGCACCAAGAATGAAGAGGAGCAAAGGAAATAACCCTTTTGATTCAAGTAAATTTGTTAGTTTGAAGGCTCAGGATCGGTACAGTGATGCATTGCAATCATGAAAACTGATTCAAGAGTGGTGTTTTAGGAATCCAGGTGGAGACGTAGAGGATTTGATTGTTCACCGATAGTGGGAATGATTATGTTGTTTCTCTGTTGTGACGGTTATTTCTGTTGTTAGGGAGTTCTATGTAAACCTCCCTGAGGCTAAAGACAATAGAGTCATGGTTCGAGGAAATGTTGGTACCTTTTTCACCGAAGGTAATCAACTTGTTATATCATCTGCCACCTGATATGTTATGTTCTTATGAAAATTATAGTTCGACTGAAGCAGAGTTAGACAATATTATTTCTTACTTTACTATTGGAAGAGAACTTTAGAAGGAGAGTCAACTTCCCAACTTAAAAACTATGTGCACCTTCAAAGGCCTGACACTATTTTATTTTTTTCTCGTCTGTTACCAACAAATCATCTCAGTGAAGTGACGAGAGAGAGAGCGACGTTAAATTATTATATCCAGGAAGGAAAGCTCATCAACATAGGAGCTTTGATTTATCAAACTATCATCAGTTCTACCACTGTCGTTACTACTGTAGGTATGGGATTTGCTTCCTTGATCTTTTATTTGTGTGAGCAGGTTCGAGTTAAATATGATAGTTGGGAGGAAGTGTTGTTACCTCTAAAGCCCATCACTAATGTGAATGTGAAGACTTATTCTGAGCATTCTATTTTTTGCTAGAGGAGGATTTTCTAAGAGTTATGGAATGGAGACGTCTGCTGTTTCTACATTTAGACCATCTACCTCACATGCTTCTACATCTAGAGGTGAGTCTACTGAGACCCAAGATCAATTATTGTAGAGGATAATGGATCATATTAANTGTTAAAAAAAATAATAATATAAGTACTCAATTATGGAGAGTTGCTTAGCTACTTCAATCTCGAGCTGACTCCTAAGTTGGTCGAGACTCACCTATATAAAAGGTTGGAAAAAGAAATGAAAACATGTGACCCGACTCAAACAATGTGTTATAGGAATATCACATTGCATAGGAACATTCCCTCGCCTTATTCTGAATATTTTTCGCATTATTCATATGTTATTAATGTGTTATGAAATTTATTTTGAGTTATTATTATTGTTTAAAGAACAATAACATCTTAAAATCACACCAGTCACTGTTTTTAATGTGTTATTGGTGTGTTATTCATGTGTTATTGATTTGTTATTGAGTTGATACAATCCAATGACAAGATTAAAATTTTTACTATTGTGATATTCATGTGTTATGGAGGTGATTTTGAGTTAGTATTGTTGTTTCAAGAATAATAACATCTCAAAATCACCTCAGTCACTATGTTTAATGTGTTACTGGTGTGTTATTCATGTGTTATTAAAATGACACAATCCAATGACAAGATGAAACTTCTACTGAAGTGTTATTTATATGTTATGGAGGTGATTTTAAGTTGTTATAGTTGTTTAAAGAAAAATAACATCTCGAAATCACTTTCATAACACATCAATAATACATGAATAACGCGAAAAATATTTAGAATAAAGCGATGGAATATTCCTATAACACGACGGCAAGGATAAATAACACAGAAATTATTTTTTTACAACACATGAGCAAAGCTCTGTAACGCGAAGAAAAATACATAAAGCCTATAATGCATCGATAATGGTAAGTAACGCATCAATCGAGTTGGATGTGCGTTTTCATTTTTTTTTTTTTCATTTTTTATGTAGGTGAGCCCCGACCTTCCACGTGTTAGCTCGAGATTAGACGCCGCAAGCAGCTCTACATGCATAGTCCTGATGTAATATTTTTTTGGCTTATTGCCCCTAAACCCGAAGTGCTATTTACGTAGGGAGAAGGCAGACGGCTCTCTGTGCCTAATCCCTCCCAATAACCCCTCAATAACCTCTGCGAAGCTTTATTTGGAGTCAACACCCTTTGCGATTACATTTTCACATTTTGCAGTTACACTTTTACTTTTTCTCTGGTGTTAGGGTATTGACTCAAAATAACACCGAAATAACTCTGCAATAACCCCCAATAACCTTTACAGAGGTTATTGAGGGTTTATTGGGAGAGGATTACGCATGGAGAGCTGCGTGTGTTCTCCTTACGTAAATATTTACCCTTAAGTCGAGTACTGAGGATAAAAAAGCAAGCCTTCTAGGGGCAATTACATACACAGAGCATTCTAATCTGATACATGAGATTTTTCATTTATTTTCACTGTTATTCAAAGTTATTAATATTTTATATCTTACACCTAAATTTTAATACTTATATTCTTAGCACTCAATATATTCAAATATAAATAAAATAAACACCCGATTGTTAAAACTCTTAACTCCAACAAGTTCATGAAGTTTCGCTACTACTCAATTCCAATGAACTTGTTCAAGTTCATAAAGCTGTAGAAGTTTCAAAATGGTTGTGAAGGGAAAAATGAGATTACGATGAATGAAAACATTTGAAATTCGGATACGCCTAAAATATATAGTGTTTTTAGACACATTTTTATATCTATTTTTGAGATATTGCGCTTTAATGGAAGGTATTTTTGTGTTTTTCTTTCAGGTACAGGTAAAAAGGTGAAAAATTCTTAAAGGAGTGAAAAAGGATCAAATTTGGAGCAAATAGGTGAAAAATGTGCAAAAGTGTTTTGACGCCTAAGCGTCGGATCCGGCGCTTACGCGTCGGTTAAACAGAGAAGACTATGCCTAAGCGCCAAAGGCCCCGCACCTAAGCGCTAGTGGCAATTATTGGATGAGTAAATTCAGTTTTTGCAAATTTTGAAGAGGTTTTTGAGGCACCTATTGGCTTCATAGGTGGTTACAACCAGCATGGACGAAAATTATTGCGAAAGGATGCAACTTTTGGGGAAATACATCGAATCAAGACACATTTTGAAGAGATACCAATTCACCTTTTGGAGAATTATAAAATAAGGAAGATTGAGACTTTGAAAGGGGTCCTGAAAGTACTAGGAAAGTCTTAAAAGTTCTAAACTTGGGGAGTTAGTTTGAGAGATTTTCAGGCACCACATATTTATCCTTTTTATTTATTTTGGAGAGTTGTAAAAGAAGAGATTCAAAGGAACTTCAAGAGTTTGGTGGATGACTTGAGATAAGTTTTTATCTTTTTTTTCTAGACTACTTTTGGTTTTAATAGAGACTTGTTGTTGGTTTGACAATAATTTCTACTTTTAATGTGATTTTGTTTTCTTCATGGATTCTGAGTAGTTTTCTTTACTTTTCTTCTTAAAATGATAAGTAATTAAGTGTTGGATGGAAGTTGTTGAGAGTATTGATCTTTAATGCCAGAAGAAGTTGTGATGATTTAAATTCATGTACTTCATTTACTTCTTGATTTGGTCAATCCAGATGTTAAAATTTGTTGTGAGAACATGTAAGAACTGGGTTGGTACTGTCTCAGTCAACAATTGGAAAGAATCACATGAGGTTATATGAATGAGAATGTAGTTCATATGATTGAGTGCAAATAATTAGGGAAATATTCATTGAAGGGTGTAGAGTTAGAGGACTTTAAAGTGACAGGTTAAAGCCCTCAACTTAGTTTATTATTTTAGGTTATGACACGAGATGTTAGCCCCCAGGCGAAGGGAATCGAGGGAACTCTAGAGTAAGAGCTAGTATCTTCCCTGCCTAGTTGGTCTTCAAAACTATTCAAACTTTAAATTAGCCAATGATCTTTATAGCATCTCGAGTAAGGGTAAAAGAATATTATTGCACCTATTTGGCACAACACAATATGCATACTTTCACAACATAGTTCTTATACTTATTACTAATTCACGATAAGGAGAAAGATATTTTCATATTTAGTATTTTTCTTCTACAAAAACTTAAGTTAATNCCCCAACTTGGTTTATTATTTTAGGTTCTGATACGAGATGTTAGCCCCTAGGTGGAGGGAATCAAGGGAACTAGAGTGAGAGCTAGTATCTTTCATGCCTAACCGATCTTCACAACTATCCAAACTTTAAATTAGCAAATGTTCTTTATAGCTTCTCTAGTAAGGGTAAAGAAAATTATTGCTCCTATTTGACACAACACAATATGTATACTTCCACAATAGAATTCATATATTTATTACCAATTCATGATAAGGAGATCTACAAAAACTAAGTTTGTTTAAGATATTTTCATATTTAGTGTTGTTCTTCTACAAAAACTCAAGTTATCTTTTTAAGTTTGTACATTTATTTAGCAAAATATTAAAATTACCAAAAATATTTAAACTTTCTTTACTGCGAAAACGTCTTTAGTTTAAATAATTGTCTTTTTAGAAAATAGAAAGTTTTTCAAAAATTGCATATTGCATATCTTCCGTGTAGGATCGATATTCAGGTCTTAATCAAAAAGTCGTATATTACTTGATAACGAAACATATACTTGCGTAGTATCCCAATATATATATATTAAAAATTAAATTTTTATTTTTCTTCAGGATCAAGTTTTTGATTTTGTTGTGAAATAAGAAAATATATTTGAAAAATATAATCAAAATTATTGTTATACTATTGCATATAAGCAGCATCGAGATCAACACGCCCCGAGAGTTAGAGCCGAGTGCAGAAGTGAATGTAGTTAGAGTAGAATATGTCTGAAATTTTTGTAGGGGAAATCGAGGAGAGGTCACCTTTATCTGTATTATTACCCCGCATTTATAAAAACATGTTTTATACAACTATAGTAAGGAGGGAACAATTATAGAAACCGTTCTTAATGCAATTAAAGCTCTAATTGATTGTATAGATTTAATTCCATATTTGTATTACAATTAAAATTTCAACATTGGTGGCAATTTGTTGGTCGGCTGGCTTGAAATTGATCCAACTCAGGCGACCGATTGAGTGTCATCTGTGCCCTGTCATGTACGCATTGGTCGGTCGAGGTGTTTGGTCGCATGACAATCTTGCTTAATGGCTTTTGGTGCGATCAACTCGAGCGATTGGTTGTGAGCTGGTCGTTTGGTCAAACGCGGGATTGGTCGGTTGAACGTTATCGGTCAGCCTGAGTCTCATAGAGCTCATGTCTCGCCTATCTGGTTGGTTCATCGGCTCGGCTAGTTCTCCCAATCTTGTTAGGTCTCAGGCAGATCTTGTCGTGGTCTATGCAGGGTATCGGATGAGACTCGCTTCGGAGATAATTTATATTTTACTTTTAGCGAGTCTTGCAGGTACCGAACGAAGAATCATTTCTAAAACTTGAACCTATCCTTGATTTGGAGATACTACTTCTCACGCTCGGCCTTGAATCGGTTGATATTTTACCTCAAAATGAAGTTCTTTAATCTTGATTGTTCATTTTATTTTAAAATCACGCAGGTATTTTTGATGTATACAGATAAAATTTAGGTTAAACCTTGCATACAAGCTTATATTCTGATCAAATCCTGCAACCAAACAACCATCAGCTGTATAGCGATTGCAGAGGTCATCGAAGCAGGACTCCGAGTGCCCTTTCTACAGCTCCGCCGTAACTTCAAATCTTTCCTCATTTTCTGGCCGATTGCACTTTTAGAACTCTGGAAGAGTAAACAAGACCAAAAAAAAAAGGTAAAATAGTGGGCTCCAGACGGATGTTTACTTCGTATTGCTGCCGTTTGTTAGGCCCACAATGACGTCAAAAAATGTCCTTCGCCGGGTCAACTACGGCTCCCACGTCCGTCATTCGGAATGTGATTAATGGAGAAAATCGAGTAACGATAAATGACTGGTGTGGGACCACGGCAAGGGATTGGTAATTGTGTAAATAAAGGTTGCAATGAAAACGAACTTTAAATGATTTCAGGTCAAATGAACTTCATACGGCAGAGAGCTATAGAATATTAAAAGCTATTCTGATTCATGCGAAGCAACGTGATAGCCGAGATGAAGATTAAATTTTGATGGTCAACTTCATTTGAATTAAATTTAAATTCAATATCATAACCTAAATTGTTCATTGAAAAGTGGCACATCCTTATCCCATTCTAATCTTAACGATCACAGTAACATATTTAAAGTGCGGCTTAATAACTATTTATGTCCGGTTCAAATTTGGATCAAATTTATATTGAATTCTCATTAAATTAGTAAGAATTCTATAACCAAAATGGACGCAAGAGTTAATTAATATAATGGAAATTGAATTTGTCAAAGTAGTTGAGGGCCGAGCGTCAAATTTAAATTTCTTAAATGTTGAAATTCTGATAGTTTTGAAGTGAGATAATCATATGATGGATTAATTTGGGCGATATAAATATATAAAAAAAAAGGTAATGTTTTAGTTATATAAATATAAATAATTAAATATATATGAATTGGGTGGCATGTTCGTAAATATCCACTTTTTTTTCCATTCGCTAAAATCAACCTTGGCTGGGAAACGCTCAAAACGTAATCAAAAACCCATTTTGCCATTCATAAACCAACAAATTTTAAGCTTGAATTGCCCCAAATGAATATTGAAGCTGGAAGTAAAGAAAATTGAACAATGGAGGGTTTATATAAGCTTAAAAGCTCGAATTTATGACACGTAATGATTAAAAGATATTAAATTTAAATAAATTTAAGTCTCATTATATATTAGATATTTAATCTAATTAAGATTATTTTATAATAGTCTTATTTTTAAAAATAAAATTTAAGCTTTTCATAAACTTAACCATTAAAATAATTAAACTTATTTAATTTAAACGATTAATTTTATCCTTCTGTGATTAATTTAGTCTATATTAATCTAAATCTAATATTTAACATAATTAAATTCATCTAATGATAAATGAAGTTTTATTTAGACAATATTAAGGCAGTACAAAATTTATAATGTTTTGTTCAAATGAGTTTAAGCAAAAAATAGTTAATGAATATTTTCAGCTTATCTAAACTAGCACNCAACTACGGCTCCCACGTCCGTCATTCGGAATGTGATTAATGGAGAAAATCGAGTAACGACAAATGGGACCAACGGCCAGGGATTGGTAATTGTGTAAACAAAGGTTGCTATGAAAACGAACTTGAATGATTTCAGGTCAAATGAAATTCATACGGCAGAGAGCTATAGCATATTAAAAGCTATTCTGATTCAAGCGAGGATCGTGATAGCCGATATGAAGATTAAATTTTGAGGGTCAATTTCATTAGAATTAAATTTAAATTCAATATCATAACCTAAATTGTTCATTGAAAAGTGGCACATCGTTATCGCATTCTAATCTTAACGATCACAGTAACATATTTAAAGTGCGGCATAATTATTATTTATGTTCGGTTCAAATTTGAGTCAAATTTATATTGAATTCTCATTAAATTTGTATCTGCGGATTAACCTAAACTCCAACCCAAAAATTAGATTAGTAAGAGTTCTATAACCAAAATGGACGCAAAAATTAGTTAATATAATGAAATTTGAATTTGACAGAGTAGTTGAGGGCCGAGCGTCAAATTTAAATTTCTTAAATGTTGAAATTCTGATAGTTTTGAAGTGAGATAATCATATTGTGAATTAATTTGAGCGATATAAATATAAAAAAAAAAGGTAATGTTTTGGTGATATAAATATAAATAATTAAATATATGAATTGGGTGGCATGTTCGTAAATATCCACTTTTTTTTTTCCATTCGCTAAAATCAACCTTTACTGGGACTTGCAATTCTCAACGCTCAAAGCGTAATCAAAAACCCATTTTGCCATTCATAAACCAACAAAATTTAAGCTTGAATTGCCCCAAATTAATATTTAAGCTGGAAGTAAACAAAAATGAACCATGGAGGGTTTATATAATCCAATTTATGACACGTAATAATTAAAAGATATTAAATTTAAATAAATTTATGTCTCATTATATATTAGATATTTAATCTAATTAAGCTTATTTTATAATAGTTTTATTTTTAAAAATAAAATTTAAGCTTTTCATAAACTTAACCATTAAAATAATTAAACTTATTTAATTTAAACGATTAATTTTATCCTTCTGTGATTAATTTAGTCTATATTAATCTAAATCTAATATTTGTTGAAATAAAATTAATCATTAGCATAATTAAATTCATCTAATGATAAATCAAGTTTGATTTAGACAATATTAAGGCAGTACAAAATTTATAATGTTTGAAGCAAATGAGTTTAAGCAAAAAAATAGTTAATGAATTTTTTCAGCTTATCTAAACTAGCAATAATTTATTATTGTCGTCATTAAAATTAAATTAAGACCTAATTAAGCTAAAAGCCTTCATCATCTTGCGCTGCGGCCACCAATCTATCCTCACCCTAGTACAAGTCGTAATCACCTTAACTCATCGCCACGTGTCGCTACTGTCAGCATGTGTCATTTTTAAAGCCATAATTGTTGCTTAACGTCAGTCGTTGTGGAATTGGAACCCACAATTAGTCATTGTTGTCATTAGTGTGACTAATTAATCATCGTCACATTGATTAACCTTATTCATTTCTAATTATCATAACTAAGCAACCCATTAATCAATCTTATTCTTTTCAAATTTGTATACCTAACCATCTTTCTGCCTAAAGTGTTTGAGATCATTTTTATTTTTTAGTTTTATATTTCGTTGTTTGCTTATTTTTAAGGGCATAGTTTTTTTGTATAATTTGTATATATATTTTATTTTTTGGAATAAATTAATTTATTTTTTGAATTAGTCAAAATAGATATCTGATGTTTTGAATATATGTAAAAAAAGTATATATATTATCATTTTCGGCGGCCCTCTTCGATTAACAACCTGTGATACTTGTCAATTGCAATGCACACTCAATCAACATCTTGGTCATCCGTTTTAAATCAATTTAATCAACAAATATTACATACGTACCACTTAATTCTTATTTATTTACATACAACACAGCAATAACAATAACGATTTATCCAACTAAGGATGGTCGGCTAGATGAATTTATAAATTCACATGTATTTATATGTTCAATAAAAATAAATATGTATTTTAAAGGGATTGAATATGGTTTATTTAAAAAAAATAATAGTAACCCCTCTTGGAGTGACAAACTAGCATGTTACTAAGTCTACGCCATCTACAAATTTCCAGCATTCGGCATGAATCTCAAGGCATGACACAGATCTCGATGCACCCTTTTGAGCAAGAAACATTTAAAATTTAATTAAAAGTCATTTGGAGCTTTGATTTCAGCAAACCAACAATCAAACTGATCAAATCAACGAGATTGACCAAATAGTACCAAAATTGATCAAATTCAAGTCAAATCAAGCCCCTATCAAGATATGAAACTATGTTTGAAAGTTTTCTTGAAAGATTTTGATCGCCAAATGAATAACGAATTCGACGAGTTTATAGTCGAATCAAGCATCTGAACAAGACAAATCCAATGAGCCAAATATCGCTCAATTCTGACAACATTAAGGCACTTAAATGTCCATCAAATGTTGTTGATCAACGGAAACTATCCAAACCATCCAAACAAAATAGTTCAAATTGCTGCATTAATTGTACCCCAAAACGATATAAATAGAGCCCACCCCTCTCATGAGATAAAGCAGAGAGCATGGCTTGAGAAAAAGTGATACACAAAAAATATATGCATTTTTAGACCCATATTTTATACTTATTTTTTGTGATATTGCACTTTAATAGATAATATTTTTTGTATTTTATTGCACGTTATTGATTTTTAGAACTTGAAGCAAACAGAAAGCAAAAAGTATGAAATTTAGAGTCAAAATGGAGAATTTAAAAATGTTCAGCGCCAGACTAGGCGTCGACGGTGCCGTTTGACAGAGAAGGTGGATAAAATTAAATGGCCTCTAGGGTCGACATCGCCAGTGTCGGTGCAGACCCTGTTTCTAGAAGATTGAACAAATTTGAACACTTTTTTAAGAGTTTTTTGATGCACCTATTGGGGAACCAATACTATGCTCTATTTAGGGCCAAAATTTGATCAGAACCCCCCTCCCCCCTCGCACCATTTCACATTTTTCCACTCAATCAGTTTTTCTCTTCACACGCCTACATTCCTCACCATTTGTTAGTTATTGTCTTTTTAGTTTTGAGTTTTTTGTGGTGAGTTTAAGTGTGAATTCTTCTCTAAGAAGTGTTGGAGAAGAAGAGAAGTGAGAGATTTATTCTTCCTAC
Organism: Phalaenopsis hybrid cultivar; assembly: GCA_002079205.1. Classification (NCBI taxonomy): domain Eukaryota; kingdom Viridiplantae; phylum Streptophyta; class Magnoliopsida; order Asparagales; family Orchidaceae; genus Phalaenopsis; species Phalaenopsis hybrid cultivar. The sequence goes on along the minus strand of JXCR01145408.1, from coordinate 74,930 downwards.
ATTTCCTAAGAGAGGCTACAAAGGATTTGTTTTGAGAAAGAGTTTCAGATAAGTGTTGCTTGTTTATTATTGGTGTATGCACTTTCTTTTATATATGAAATTTGTGTTTTGTTGTATCTTTCTCATGAAGTCTGAGTAGATTCATTTATCTTTCTCCCTACTCTGAGATATGGTTAAATGAAGAGATAATTTGGATGTGTCAATATTAAAATTTAAAATAAATTATGATGATTTTTCAACATCGCTCTTAATTTACTTTTCGATCTGGCCAATTGAATTGTTAAAATATGTTGTGAAACATACGATCCGAGAAATGGAGTATGAGGTATACAACAGAGTGAGAATCACATTTAAGTCCATGAAAGAGTGTTTCATTCATGAAATTAAGTGAAAAAAATAGGGAAATATACTTCGTTGGGTGTAGAATTGGAGATATTTTTAGGGTGACAGACTAAAAATCCCCAATTCAATCTTAGTGTTTAAAAACTAAAGCAAGAGTTAGCCTTTAGAGGAAGGGAAGTGGGAGCTCTGAAGTGGGAGTCAGTATCCTCCTAGCTTAGCCACGGATTTAGAGACTAAACCTAAGATTAGCCAATGATTTTCTATAACACTGAATGAGTGTAGAGAATTAAAATTGCTCCTATTTAACACATTACAAATCTAAACCATTTATCTTATCTATTTCACCAAACTCATTGTAGTGGGAAAGATGTTTTTTCATATTAGAAAACTTCATCACATAAACATAGTTTACTATTTTTAAAATTCTGCATTTAAGTTTTTCTAGTAGTTAATAATTTAGTTTTGTTAGTATCTTACACTTTTGAAATTAATGACAGTAATTTCGTTTGATTTCTATGAATTTCCTAGTTAATATATCTTTTTAAATTTAAGCCTTCCCCGTGGGATCGATATTTGGAACTTAAATAGAAAGTCTTATATTACTTGATAACGATACGTATACTTTCGTAAAATCCTAATCATAAGAGCTTAACGTTATTATTACTAAAATACCACATCAAATTTTTGGCACCGTTGTAAAACATAGTCAACTTTATAAATTTTACACAACTATATTCATGCGGGACCAAGTTTTTGGCACTGTTGTCGGGNATTTCATTGTGCTAGATATGGAGGAAGATAAAAAGATACCTATCATTTTGGGGATACCTTTCCTAGTCACAGGAAGAGCAGTGATAGATGTGCAGAAAGGAGAATTAACAATGCGCGTCAATGATCAAAATGTTACTTTCAATATTTCAAGATCAGTGAAATATCATGCAAAAGGTAAAGATGATGAATGTTATAGGATGGATGTTATAAAATATCTAAGTGAATGCTATTCCAAAACAACTTATGAAGAAAAATCTGAAGAAAAAGATTTGGAACATGAGCAAGAAGAGGAATTAGATCGATGTGAGGAACTTTTTAAGGAAGATTCAAACTATCTTCGAGAAAGTTTTGAAATTTTGGACACGATAGACAATAATTAAATCATTTTGTCCATCAATTGAAAAGCCTCAAGAACTTGAGTTGAAGTTACTTCGTGAACAATTAAAATATGCCTTTTTAGGAGATTCCTCTACTTTACTAGTTATAATTTCATTAAAATTAACGATGGAAGAAGAAGAAAGGTTGATGAAAATTTTGAAAAATTTTAAGAAAGCCTTTAGATGGACAATTGCTGATATTAAAGGAATCAGTCCTTCAATTTGTATGCATAGAATTCATATGGAAGAGAACTGCAAGCCCAGGGCTGATCCTTAAAGGAGTCTAAATCCTGTTATGAAAGAAGTTATTAAGAAAGAAATTTTAAAGTGGTTAGATGCTGGAATTATCTACCCTATTTTAGATAGTGCATGGGTTAGTCCAATTCACTGTATTCCTAAGAAAGGATGAGTAACTGTAACTGTGAATGAACATAATGAATTAATACCTACTAGACAAGTTACAGGGTGGTGAATATGCATTGATTATAGAAAATTAAATCTTGCCACTAGTAAAGATCCTTTTTCATTACCCTTTCTAGATCAAATGTTTGATAGACTAGCTGGGCATAAATACTTTTGTTTTCTAGATGGATGTACTGGTTATCACCAAATACAAATATCTCCTAAGGAATAAGAGAAAATAACTTTTACCAGTCTTTATGGTACTTTTTCTTTTAGAAGGATGCCCTTTGGTTTATGTAATGCCGGTGCTACATTTCGAAGATTTATGATGGCAATTTTTTGTGATTTAATTGAAAAAGTGATTGAAGTATACATGGATGTTTTTTCAGTGTTTGGAATTTCATTTGACTCATGTTTATAATATTTATCTAAATTTCTTAAATGCTGTGAAGAAAAGGGAAAAATGCCAATTTATGGTAGCAAGAGGAATTGTATTAGGTCATTAAATATCAAAAAATAGTATGGAAGNTATATATATATATATATATATTGTGTTTAATTTAGTAAAATATCAAACTTAAAAGTAGAAAAGAGAAAACTGAAGTATGTAATTTCAAAAGTCTTCATTTTATTGAGGTTAACTTATCACAAAATTTTTTTGGACCCGGTCACAGATGTTTAACCAAATAAATTACCCCAGAACAATCAAAATTTCAAAAAGACAATTCCAAGTAGTGTGAAGTTGCATAATAAGTCTTTAGGTATCGTCCATTGATCAGCAACATGTGTCTTTCTACTCAGAATCCATCAGCTGGTAGGCTCCTCTCGAGTAGAATTTTTCTACAACAAAAGGTCCCTCCCAAGTTGGCTCAAAATTTCAACATATCTTGCAACATGTAAGAGTAGGCCTTTTGAGCACGAGAACGAGATCACCAACTTTGAATGTCCTTGGGTGGACCAATTTGTCATGAGATTGTATCATCTTCGCCTGGTAAAGCTCCAAACGCTCTTATGCTTCTAAGCATTTTCCTTCAAGACTTTCCAATTCTTCAAGTCTAAGTTTTGCACTTGCTTCTGTTGTAAGTTGATTGGCAACAGAGACCCTGAAAGATAGCTTCTGAACCTCTAAGGGTTGTACGACCTCGGACCCGTACATGAGCATGTAGGGTGTATACTGAGTGGGAATTCTGAACGTCGTCTGGTAAACCCACAAAGCCTCTAGTAGTCTGTTATGTCAATCTCTTTTGTTTTCATCTAGCGTCTTCTTTAAAATCTGTACCAGTGTCTTATTGAAAACTTCAAACAAGACATTTGCCCAGGGATAATAGATCGTAGAGTATCTTCAGTCTATCCCGTACCGGTTGACAAAGTTATTAATTTTTGTGCGCTTGAAGGCTGTTCCATTATCAGAGATTTTCTTGCACGAAACTCAAAAATGGTAGATGACTTGGCTTTTGAAGAACTGAAGGACGTGCTTTGTTGTAACCTCTCATAAAAGCACTGCCTCTGCCCATTTGGAAAGTAATTTATAGCGTCAAGTATAAATCTTTATCCTTTTGAGGATGGAGGGTCTACTGAACCTATTATGTCCATGCCCCAACACTCGAATGACCACGAGGCAACTATTGGGTGTACCAAATTTGGAGGTTGGTGCAAGACCACCACATGCACTTTGCACTGGTGACATCTTCTAGTTGTATCCATATAGTCAAACATCATTGCTAGCCAATAATATCTGAGTCTCTTAATCTTCATTTTCATCTTTGGTCCTGACTGGTGAGCGCCACACAGTCCGACGTGTACTTCTTTGATAATATTTTGTGCTTTGGCTCTGCTTAGGCATTCAACCATATCTGATCGAATGATCTTATGTAGAGGACATCACCTACTAGAGCATATTACATAGCCCTTCTTGTGATGTGATGTGCTGCTGACTTGTCCTCTGATAGCTTTCCAATATGCAAATATTTTATTAATGGCTTGCCCCAATCTTCGTTGATATCAGCAACTGCAATCATTTTTTCTTCCTCTTTTCCAAGCTTATGTAGATTATCAAGGTTGATTCGAGAACGAAACTGTCTTCCTCATACCATGATTTCAGTGGAATCTTTCGGGGGACATGCAAATTCTTTTGCAAGTTTTGCTAGAGCGTCAGCATGGGCATTATGTCCCTGAAGAATCTGGTAGAAAGTCACATTGGGAATCTGCTTGAGTAGCTTCATGGTGTACCGGTGGTATTCTGCGAACCGTGGCTTTAAAATCTTGTATTGTCCTGCTGCTTGTTGAATGACAAGTTGTGAGTTTCCATAGACGACAATATATGTTATATCCATCGAGATTGCCAATTCCAACCCAATAATTAAAGCTTCATACTCTGCTTCATTATTGGTACATGGCTCTGTTAGGTGGTACGAGAACCTCAACATACCCTTATCTGGCGTGATGAAGATCAAACCAATCCCTGTTATTCCTGGTGTAACTGTGCCTGATCCTTTGTCTTTTTTGGCTGACGAAGCTCCATCAAAGTGCATCTCCAAGCATTACGCACTAGAGAATTCCATTTGTAACATCTGTTCATCTGGTAGTTCGCCATTAAGAGGGGATCCAGTTTGAAGTGGGTGTGTAGCAAGGAAGTCTGCTTAAATTTGTCTCTTAATAGCATGGAGGGGAACAAAAGTTATATTAAATTGTAATAAAATCATTGACCCTCTGGCTAGATGTCTAGAGAGTGTGGGTTGGGTCATCAAATATTGTAATATATTAACTTTCAAAATTAGGATAATCCTATGAGAAAGCATGTAGTATTTGAGCTTTTGGAGTGGGTGAAAATTAAAGCTAGACAATGCTTCTCAATAAGAAGATACCTTATCTCTGTCAGTATTAGACGGAGACATAAGTAGTACTGTGTATTTTCTTTACCCTCATCATTGACTTGGGCTAAGTGGGCTCCAAGAGAGTCATCTAAGGTCGCGGTATAAAGTATCAAATGTCTCCCAGAGAGAAGGGTTGCCAAAATAGGAGGCATCATTAAATATTATTTAACGTCCTCAAAGGCTTGCTAGCATTTCTCTTCCCAAATGAATTTGGCTTCCTTTTTAAAAAATGTCCAGAAGGGCTGATACGTATCTGAGAGATTAAAAATAAAGCGACTCAGATATGCCAACTTTCCTTAGAAGGAACGTAGTTGTTTCAAAGTGTTAGGTGGAGGAATTTTTAAGATAGCTTTAATCTTATATGGGTCGATCTCAATTCCTCGATAATAGATAACAAATCCTAGAAATTTCCCAGAGGTAACGCTGAAAGCACACTTTAAGGGATTCATCTTGAGGTCATATCATCGTAACTATTTTAACACGATCCTAAAATAGAGCAAATTTTTTATCTTTCATTTTCTTTTGATGACCAAATCATCCATGTGGTATTCCACTTGGTTGTGAATGAGATCATCAAAAATAATTGTCATAGTGCATTGATATGTTGCTATGGCGTTCTTTAGCCCGAACGTCATCACTGTGTAGCAAAAAATCCTTATAGGCTTCTGAATGCTATAAATGGTGTATCTTCTAGAGCCATCTTGAATTGATTGTACCTCGACGATCCATCCATAAAGGAGAAAATTTTATGTGTCGAAGCGATGTCCACCATCATTTCTAGTATCAGAAACAAAAATTCATCTTTTGGACATACTTTGTTCAAATCTCTGAAGTCGACACATACACAGATTTGTCCATTTTTCTTTTTAACAGGTACAATGTTAGCTAACCACATAAGGTATTACTCTTCTCTTACTAAGTTTGCATCTATTAATTTCTTCACCTCGACAATGACTTGATACTCTATCTCGAGGTGTATTCTTCCTGGAGCTTGTTTTACTGAGGTCATATCTTTGTCCTCCCCGAGCTTATGATCTGCAACCTTTGCTGACAGTCCTGGCATCTCATCATAACTCCATGCAGAACAATCTTTGAATTCTGTTAACAATTTAATTAATTCTAAAGATTCTTCCTCACTAAGTAGAGAACTTATAAATATAGGTCGGGGTTGCTCTTTCGTCCCGAGGTTGATTTCCTTCAGTTCATCAACAATTGATTTAATTTCTTCCTCAAATTGTGGTAGAGCATCTTCTATTAGCTAATCAGTAGAGACATCCTCTATATCAAGGCAGTCTTCTTCCGATTTACTAGTAACAACCAAGCAAAATTTTGAGTCATCGACTGTTCTAACTGTACCAAAAATGAGACCCTCTTTTGAGTTGGGAGTTCGACTTTTATTATTCCACAAATTTTCAAAAAGTTGAATTTTGTCTTTTGATATTTATTTTGACAAATGCCCTTGTTGATTTAACTTTTATACATAAGTTGAAAAGTAACCAAAAGGCGATTCCATTAATTTGTTAGAATCATCATCCAAATTTACATGATTTTAAGGATTAGTAGAAGCAGAAGCATGGTAAAACTTGATCAGCTTTGAACCAATGCTACGTACTTCATTGACCTATAAACTCTCAACCTTTTGAGGGAGAATCAGAGTAAGGGTCATGACGTTCACATAGTGGTTTATTCGATCATACAATATCTCATATTCATTTTTCTCTGTGTCTTCTAAGGATATTTCGTACTATGATTTCTTCTGTTTTGTCTTCATGATTTCATCTTCAGAACTTTCTTCATCATCAATGTTGATGGCCGGCCTAGTCCTTTCAATAGTTAAATTGATTCTTGATCGTCCGCGTCCCCAAACTCAACCTCAGGTGCGTGAACTAAAGGAACCTCCATCAACTCGTTGCAAAAGAGTGGTGGAAGATTGCTGAAGTGAAGTTGAATGGCCTTGCCATTGTAATTCTTCTGGATCTTCACTCTTATCTGTCATAACCTCACGAGAGAAGAACATTTTCTTTAGAGGTTAGTAGTAAGTGGCGTCTCGTGAATGCCAACTTCATGAACTAAAAAAGGTTGTAAATCTCCCTTGATACAATGTTCTTCTCCTTCCTTGTAGTACTTGATGCACTGGTGTAGAGGTGACAGAACCATGTTGTGTTCGTGAATCCATGGTCAACCCAGTAGAGTGTTGAAAGAGGTATCGACATCGATGATATAGAATTTAGTGGTTGTTACCAGTTCTCCAACTTTCATCAGTAATGTAATTGATCCAAGAGCTCTCTCTCCCTTTTGGTTGAATCCTTATTGCATCATTTTATCGGCTATAAGCTCCTGAGCTTCGATGTCCAAGTAGGTTATTGTCCGTAGACTCATCAAGTTGAGAGATGCTCAAGGATCTACTAGAACTCTGGACAACACAAATATACCGATGTTAACAGAGATATAGAGTGGACGATTGTGGTCGGCGGTACCGAGTAGCAGGTCTTCATCTGTGAAGGTCGCCCCAGACTGTTCTTTCAACGAGCAAACTTCATCCGAGGATGTGCTGGCCAACTAGGCTAAGCAAATCTCTAGCTCAAGAAAAGCTGTAACCAAAGACTCTCTCATCTCCTTTGACAATATTAAAGCACCATAGATGCTTATTTTGGCTGGTAACTTCCTAAGATGAGCTAGCACATTGTAGTCCACTTTGTATGATCCTCCAATTTTCTCTTAGTTATGTGTTTCTTCCACTGGTGAAGGTGGAGATAGCTCTTCTCGAGTTACTATTTTCTTTCCTTTATATGTCAGCGCTATTCTCGAGGGTAACACTCTCCCGCTCCTTAAGTTTACTTCTATAATTTATTCTTCTTGAGATATCATTATCTAATCTCCTGGTGTTTCTTCATTGTCAGAAAGATCTAAGTTGATGGCAAGCAGTGCACCATGGCACTCGAGGATTGGTTCATCACTCCCGGCGCTGTCATAAGCAGCATTATCGATGCTCCTTCGTTCTTGTTAGCGAGTTCATAAGACTCAAGTATGATTTGAGGATCATTTTGGGAATCAAGATAGAAGCTAGATCAATCAAAGTCGAATATGTTATCACTAGAAAAAGTTAAAACGGCCAAAATCATAATCATTATATTCATAAGTCCATAAATGGTCAAAAAGATAATCATACAAGGTCAAGAGTTTAAGGATTTTCTTCCTCGAATCCGAGACAACCAATCTAGTAGAGGCAGCCCCTATCCTACCCCCCGTGCTATCAGTCTTCATGGTGGTGTTCTTCTTCTTCTTTGTCTTTGATGATGATGGATCTTTTGGAAAAATCTTCATCTCAGACTTGGCGGGCTGAAGAATTTGAACGAGAGCTTGTGCTGATGCATTATAGATCCGGTTTAATATCCTCTTGAGTTTGTTCAAGGTTGTACTCCATCCATCTTTTCCAGTATGCGGGTCAATCAAAAATATTGGCTGGGTCGAAATCATATTTATAGAACCTTTTTCAGGTTGTTTTAAATATTCTTTTGGGAATGTTTTATTCCCTTCTTTAAGATTTTTCTCAAGTCAATCCTTGAAAACAAAACACTTCTCTATGGTGTGTCCAAGTAATCTGTGATATGGATAATAATTTGGTTGATCCTTCTTGTCGACTGATACGCCTAAAATATATAGTGTTTTTAGACACATTTTTATACCTATTTTTGAGATATTGAGCTTTAATAAAAGATATTTTTTGTTTTTGTTTCAGGTGCAGGTAAAAAGGTGAAAAATGCTTAAAGGAGTGAAAAAAGATCAAATTTGGAGCAAATAGGTGAAAAATATGCAAAAGTATTTTGGCGCCTAAGCGCCAGATCCAGTATTTAAGCGCAGGGTAAGCAGAGAAGGCTGCACCTAAGCGCCAGAGTCCCCGCGCTTAAGCGCCAGTGGCAGTTATTAGATGAGTAAATTTGGTTTTTGCAAATTTTGAAGAGGTTTTTGAGGTACCTATTGGCTTAATAGGTGGTTACAACCACCACAGATGAAAATTATTATGAAAGGATGCATCTCTTGAGGAAATACATTGAATCAAGACAAATTTTGAAGAGATACCAAGACACCTTTTGGAGAATTATAAAAGAAAGAAGATTGGGACTTTGAAAGAGGTCTTAAAAGTACTGGGAAAGTTTTGAAAGCTAAAAAATTGGGGAGTTAGTTGGAGAGATTTTCAGGCATCACATATTTATCCTTTTTTTTATTTTAATTTTATATTGAGAGTATTGTAAAAGAGAAGAGATTAAAAGGAACTTCAAGAGTTTGGTGGAGGACTTTAGATAAGTTTTTATCTCTTGTTTTATGCTAATTTTGGTTTTAATTGAGAGTTATTATTGGTTTGAAAATGATTTCTACTTTTAAACTAAAGTGTGGTTTTATTTTCTCCATGGATTCTAAGTAGTTTTCTTTATCTTTATTCTTAAAATGATAAGTAATTATGTGTTTGATGGAAGTTGTGGAGAGTATTGATCTTTTATGCTGGAAGTGGTTATATTGATTTTAGTTTTGGATGGAAGTTGTGGAGAGTATTGATCTTTAATGTTCGAAGAAGTTGTGATGATTTAAATCAATGCACTTCATTTACTTCTTGATTTGGCCAATCCAGATGTTAAAATTTGTTGTGAGAACATGAGTACTTCATTTACTTCTTGATTTGACCAATCCAGATGTTAAAATTTGTTGTGAGAACATGTAGGAACTGGGCTGATATTGTCTCAGTCAACAATTGGAAAGAATCACATGAGATTTTATGAATAAGAATGTAGTTCATATGATTGAGTGTAAATAAATAGGGAAATATTCATTGAAAGGTGTAGAGTTAGAGAAATTTAAAGTGACAGGTTAAAGCCCCCAACTTGGTTTATTATTTTAGGTTCTGATACGAGATGTTAGCCCCTAGGTGGAGGGAATCAAGGGAACTAGAGTGAGAGCTAGTATCTTTCATGCCTAACCGATCTTCACAACTATCCAAACTTTAAATTAGCAAATGTTCTTTATAGCTTCTCTAGTAAGGGTAAAGAAAATTATTGCTCCTATTTGACACAACACAATATGTATACTTCCACAATAGAATTCATATATTTATTACCAATTCATGATAAGGAGAAAGATATTTTCATATTTAGTGTTGTTCTTCTACAAAAACTCAAGTTATCTTTTTAAGTTTGTACAGTTTTTGTCAAAATATTAAAATTACCAAAAATATTTAAACTTTCTTTACTGCGAAAACATCTTTAATTTAAAGAATTATCTTTTTAAAAATAGAAAGTTTTCCAAAAAGTGCATATTGAATATCTTCCCTGTGGGTTCGATATTCAGTTCTTACTAAAAAAGTCTTATATTACTTGATAACGATTTGTATATTTGCGTAGTATCCTAATATATATAAATTAAAAGTTAAATTCTTATTTTTCTTCAAGATCAAGTTTTTGGTTTTGCTACTAAATAAGGAAATATAAGTGAAAAATATAATCAGAATTATTGTTATTCTGTTGCATATAAGTAGTTATCGGGGATCCAAGTTTTTGGCGCTGCTGCCGCGGAAGTAGAAGTGAAAATTGTAAAGAATCTATTGATTTAAAAGCAAATTTCTATTTTTAGAAAGTCTTATTATTATACTGTTGCATAAAATCCATTCAACTTAGAAGTGGAAGAGAGTTAGAAGGTAGGGTTCAAAAGAAAGAGAAGAAATTGAAGAATCAAAAGAGGACGCTCCAAAAGATTCTGAAAGACTTATTTCTCCTCTAAAAATTGATTTGGAAAAACCAACACCTCCATTTCCTCAGAGACTTCGTTAGTAGAAGTTAGATAAGCAATTTTCAAAATTTTTAAAAATATTTAAGAAGCTTATAATTAATAATCCATTTGCTGAAGCCTTAGAACAAATGGCAAGCTATGTAAGGTTTATAAAGGATATTCTCAATAGGAGAAGGAAGTTTGAAGATAATGAGACTGTTGCACTTAGTGAGGAGTGTAGTGCTATAATTCCAAAAAAGCTTCCTGAAAATCTTAAAGATCCTGGTAGCTTTACAATTCCATGTGCAATAAGAGATAGATTTTATGGGAAAGCTATATGTGATTTAGGTGCAAGCATTAACCTTATGCCATTATCAATATTCAAAAGATTGGGATAAGGAGAAATAACCCCTACTACTATAACTCTACAGTTAACAGATCGGTTCGATAACATACCCTAAAGGAGTTATAGAAGATGTCCTAGTGAAAGTGGATCAATTTATACATTATATTGATTTCATTGTGCTAGATATGGAGGAAGATAAAGAGATACCTATCATATTGGGGAGACCTTTCTTAGCCACAGGAAGAGCAATGATAAATGTGCAGAAAGGGGAATTAACAATGCGCGTCAATGATCAAACTCTTACTTTCAATATTTCAAGATCAATGAAATATCCTGGAAAAGGTAAAGATGATGAATGTTATAGGATGGATGTTATAAGATATCAAAGTGAATGTCATTTCAAAACAACTTATGAAGAAAAATCTGAAGAAAAAGAATTAGAACACGAGCAATAAGAGGAGTTAGATCGATGTGAAGAACTTCTTACGGAAGATTCAAACTATGTTCGAGAAAGTTTTGAAATTTTGGACACGATAGACAAAGATAAATCATTTTGTCCAGCAATTAAAAAACCTCCAGAACATCAGTTGAAGTTACTTCTTGAACCTTTAAAATATGTCTTTTTAGGAGATTCCTCTACTTTACTAGTTATAATTTTCTCAAAATTAACGATGGAAGAAGAAGAAAGGTTGATGAAAATTTTGAAAAATTTTAAGAAAGCCTTTGGATGGATAATTGCTAATATTAAAGAAATCAGTCCTTCAATTTGTTTGCATAGAATTTATTTGGAAGAGAACTGCAAACCTAGGGCTGATCCTCAAAGTAGACTGAATACTGTTATGAAATAAGTTTTTAAGAAAGAAATTTTAAAGTGGTTAGATGCTGGAATTATCTATCCTATTTTAGATATTGCATGGGTTAGTCCAATTCACTGCGTTCCTAAGAAAGGAGGAGTAACTGTAACTATGAATGAACAAAATGAATTAATACTTACTAGACAAGTTACAGGGTGGTGAATATGCATTGATTATAGAAGATTAAATCTCTCAACTGGAAAAGATCATTTTTCATTACCCTTTCAAGATCAAATGCTGGATAGACTAGCTGGGCATAAATACTTTTGTTTTCTGGATGGATATACTGGTTATCACCAAGTACAAATATCTCCTGAGCATCAAGAGAAAACAACTTTTATCAGTCATTATGTTACTTTTGCTTTTAGAAGGATGCTCTTTGGTTTATGTAATGCCCTTGCTACATTTCTAAGATGTATGATGACAATTTTTCGTGATTTAATTGAAAAAGGGATTGAAGTATTCATGTATGATTTTTTAGTGTTTGGAACTTCATTTGACTCATGTTTAGAACATTTATCTAAAGTTCCTAAATGCTGTGAAGAAACAAATTTAGTGTTTAATTGGGAACAATGCCAATTTATGGTAGCCGGAAGAATTGTATTAGGTCATCAAATATAAAAAAAATAGTATGAAAGTAGATCTAGCTAAAATTTAAGTAATCGCTAATTTACCTTATACAACAAATGTAAGGGAAATTAGGAGTTTTTTAGGACATGCTGGATTTTACAGATGATATATTAAAAATATTTCAAAGATTTCTAAGCGTTTATGCCATTTACTGAGAGATGCAATTTTCAATTTTGATAAGGAATGCCTAAAAGCTTTTAATTTATTAAAAGAAAAATTAACAACTACCCCAGCTATAGTTTCATTAAACTAGGGAAAACTTTTTGAATTCATGTGTGATGCTAGTGATTATGCTATAGGAACTGTTTTAGGATAAAGATATGATAAAATTTTCAAAGTAATTTACTATGCTAGTAAAAATCTTAATGAAACTCAAATCAATTATACAATAATTGAAAAAGAGTTATTAACAATAGTATATGCTTTTGATAAATTTAGATCATATTTAATTTGAACTCATTGTGCAGTGCTTACATATCATTCTACTATTAAGTAATTAATGAAAACGAAGGATGCTAAACCTAGCCTTGTAAGATAGATTCTTCTTTTGCAAGAATTTGATTTTGAAATAGTATATCGAAAGGGGACTGAAAATCAAATTGCTGATCATTTTCCAGGCTTGACTTAAAAAAACCTCTCTGTATTGAAAAAGAAATTAAGAAACATTTTCAAGATAAAAAATTGTTCACTATTAATGAGTTGCGTGTTCCGTCGTATGCCGACATTGTGAACTTTATTGTTAACAATATTATACCCTATGGAATGACATACAAATAAAAGAGGAAATTTGTTTCTGAAGTTAAGACTTATTTTTGGGATGACCCATTTTTATATAAACAAAAAAATGATTTAATTATTGGAAGATATGTACCATTAGAAGAAACTTATGAAATTAGCAAAAAATGTCATAATTTTGATTTTGGGGAGCATTTTGGTGTTGATAAAACAACATACAAAATTTTCAATCTGGATTCTATTGGCCTACAATTTTTAGAGATGTTAATGCTTATATCAAAATTTGTGATAGATGTCAATGAGCAGGCAATATTTCTAGAAGAAATGATATGCCCCTCAATTATATGCTAGAAGTTGAAATATTTGATGTTTGGTGCTTAGATATCATATGACCATTTATGTCATCTTTCAGAAATTTATATATTCTGTTAGCAGTGGACTATGTATCCAAATGGATAGAAGCTGTTGCTTTACCTCAATGTGATGCTCAAAGTTTTGCAAAATTTTTGAAAATGAACATAGTTTGTAGATTTGGGATGCCAAGAGTTATCATTACTGATGGGGAAAGTCATTTCAGAAATGCCATAATGGAGAAATTATTAAAAAAATATCATTTAAATCATAGGATTGCTACTGTTTATCATCCTCCAATAAGTGGTTTAGCTGAATTATCCAATCAAGAAATTAAAAGAATTATTGAAAAATCTGTGAATCCAACCAAAATGGATTGGTCAGTCAAACTTGACTATGCTTTGTGGGCTTATATGACTGCATATAGAGCTCCTATAGGAATGTCCCCATATAGGCTAATATTTAGGAAAGCTTGTCACTTACCAGTTGAACTTGAGCATAAAGCATATTGTGCAATTAAAGAGTTCAATTATAATTCGAAAGATATTGGTGAGAAAAGGTTATTGGAATTAAATGAGCTTGAAGAGGTAAGGAATGAATCTTATGAGAGTGCCAAGATTTATAAAGAAAAGATGAAGATGTGGCATGATTGAAGGCTTCTTACTAAAAATTTTAAGCCAGGGAAACAAGTTTTGCTATATAATGCAAGGTTAAGATTATTTCCAGGAAAAATTAAGTCCAGGTGGATGGGCCCATTTGTTGTGATAAAAGTTTATCCTTATGTAGCTATGGATATTAAAGATCGTAAGTCTGAGAAAAAGTTTAAAGTTAATGGACATAGACAAAAAACTTTTTTTTATAGGGGATCAACATAAATTTAATGATGGAATGATGTTGGGTCAACGAGAATAAGAATGGGTTACGTCGGGCTAATGACGTAAAACCAAGCATTTTGTGGGAGACAACCCAAAGTTTTAGAGTATTTTTATTTTGATTGTTGTTTTGTGTGTCATTAAGAAAATTGGGGCAGTATTTTTGAAACTATTATGTGTTAGTAAAAATTTTAAGACTTTATATAGTGACCAAGGTACGTTAGAGTGAGAATTTGGATTTTAAGTCGACTTATGAAAAAATGTGCACTAGCACTTAGGCGCCAGATCCGACGCTTAAGCTCGGAAGTTTAAACACATGTGCAAAATTAATATTCTAGAAGGTTTAATTGCCAATTAGTTTGTAAAAATGTGCCAAGGCAGTTTCTAAATGAGTCTTTGAGTTATTGGAAGGATTTAGACCTATAAATAGAAGGGTTTTGTGAAGGAATTTCACCCCAGATCATTTCTAGCCCTAGAAGTTTAAGAGAAAGTGAGATTTAGATAAACTATCTTCATGGGAGATGGATTTCAAGAAGAAGAAAGAAACCATGAGGAAGAGGTTAATTAGTCAAAGTGCACAAGAGATGTATAACAGTTTTTTAGTCGTTAGTATTGAAGGGATATTAGAGAAGATCAAACAAATTGGGAATATTATGGATTTATTGGAGACCAAAGTACTTGAGTTGCATGCACATCTAAAGCATATTGGTTGGCAATTGAAGTTGCAATTTAGCCACATAAGTTATATAGAGGAAGCAGATAAGGCGATATTCATAAAGCAGAAGTAGATTGAAGAAAATAGTATCAGAGCTCGTTACCATCGTTCATTTTATCAACTCTATATTCCTGAAGAGACTAATGAAAGACATGAAATTGTTCCTTTTAATGAAGAATGAAATTAAGTTTAATGTTAGAATTTGTGTGTTAGAAGTTGTTGTTTTCATATGGTTTAGTGTTTAAGTCTTGTTTTTAGTATATATGACTTCTTATATGTGTTTAATTGTGAAATGATAGTGATGTATTTGTATTTAAGAAAATTTTCTCATCTAATACTATTTGGAGTGAGAATTAAATGTTGAAAGGTATTTGTACTTATTTGTGAATTAATATAAGTTTGTTTGTGTTATTTTTAGCCTCGAATTGAAATAGTTATTATGGAGAATTTTGAGAGGGGAGCTATAGGAAGTTGAAAATAGTCATTTAAGTGTTATGAGACCATTTAGGGGTGGTTTACTTAGGCAAATAGTGCATTTTACTTTAATTTGAAAGTTTTGAAATTCGTGCACTGGCACCTAAGCACCACATCTTGCACTTAAGCGCGAGCCAAATACGCGCCTAAGTGCCACTTAACCTCACTTAAGGGACGATTCACTAAAATCGGGTCTCGAATGGTTAAAGTGAAATTTTGGCCCTGAAAATCACCATTTTTATGCCTCCTGTCACCTTCAACCTCTCAAAATCGTGATTTTGGAAGGCTAGGGCACATCTAAAGTGAAGGTTTCTTAATGGAATCAAGTGAAATTTGCTAGATCCAAGTTCCTTGAGGTAAGAGCTTTACTTCTATGAAAAATTTTTAGATTTTCACTATGTATTTTGAGCACATTTGAAGAAATTTGAAAATTCACTATTCAAGGTGAAAAATGAGAAAAAAGAACTATGGAAATTGCATGAGAAGTGTAGTCTATTCTTTGAAAGTTTAGTTTAGTAATTTGGACTTAATTTTTGTAGTTATTTTTGGAATTTATAAAATTTGTAGAATGACACCAAGAATGAAGAGGAGCAAAAGGAAAGAGCCCTTTTGATTCAAGTAAATTTGTTAGTTTGAAGGCTCGGGATAGGTATAGTGATGTGTTGCATTCACAGAAACTGATTCAGGAGCGGTGTTTTAGGAATCCAAGTTGAGACGTAGAGCATTTGATCGTTCACCGACAGTGGGAATGATTCTACTATTTCTCTGCTGTGGCGGTTATTTCTGTTGTTAGGGAGTTTTATGCAAACCTCCCTGAGGCTGAAGACAATATAGTCATGGTTCACGAAAAGTTGATACCTTTTTCACCGGAGTAATAAACTTGTTTTTATGTTTTTATGCAAATTATAGTCCGACTGAAGTGGATTTAGACGAGATTATTTCTTACTTGACAGTTGGAAGAGGACTTTTGAAGATCAATAATGAGAAGAGAGTCAACTTCCCAACTTCAAAGCTATGTGCACCTTCAAAGGCTTGGCACTATTTTGTTTCTACTCGTCTGCTTCCAACAAATCATCTCAGTGAAGTGACCAGAGAGAAAGCGATGTTAAATTATCGTATCCAGAAAGGAAAGCTCATCAACATAGGAGCTTTGATTTGTCAGACTATCATCAGTTCTGCCACTGTCGTTACTACTGCAGGTCTGGGATTTACTTTCTTGATCTTTTCTTTGTGTGAGTAGGCTGTAGTTAAATATGATACCTGGGAGGAAGTGTTGTTACCTCTAAAGTCCATCACTAAGGTGAATGTGAAGACTTATTCCGAGCATTCCATTTTTAGCTGGAGAGGAGGATTTTTTAGGAGTTATGGAATGGAGTCATCTGCTGCTTCTACATCTAAACCATCTACCTTACGTGCTTCTACATCTAGAGGTGAGTCTACTAAGACCCAAGATCAATTATTGCAGAGGATGATAGATATAATTAACTACACCACTAATAGGGTACAAAATTTAGAGCATTTTGCAGATCATACTGATAGGTATAATAATAAAAAAAGTGATTATGAAGAGAAATTTCACTCATCTTTGGAAAGCCTCATTAGGGATAACCAAGGAGTGCAATTTCCTCCATATCCTATATACCCTGATTATGAGCCTGCAAAAGTTTGGGATAGCGGTGATTCAGAGGATGAGAAGTAGAACTAAGAGATTTATTTTATGATTGTAATATGATATGAACTATGTGGTTTGGGCTTGCTACATTTGCATCTGTGTATTTATTTGAACTATGTGATGTGGTTTGGACTTTTATGTTTAAGTGAGAATTGTGATGTGATGTGTTTTCATGTTTTGGACTTGAGACATGTATGTATGTTTACTTGTTTAAATATTGTGATATGTGAGATTTTCATTTTTAATTTTATTGTAATTTTTGTATTTGGTTAGTTGTTTATTTTAAATCTAGGGTAGTAACTGTTGTGAGTTTTGTGATTTAGTTAGTTTAGAACTTAACTTAATTCTATATCTGTAGAAGGGTAACTATTGTGAGTTTTGTGATTTAGTTAGTTTAGAACTTAACTTAATTCTATGTCTTTTGTAAAGTTGAAAACCTTGCTAGCGCAAATCTTAAATTTGAAACTTAGGAAACTACTACCCTATANCCTGTTACATTTGCATCTGTGTGTTGTTTTGGACTATGTTTTATGTTGTGTATTGAATTTTTATGTTCTATTTTTATTGTGATTTTTGTGTTAGATAGTATTTTGTTTTTAAAATTTTTGGTTAATAACTGCTGTTTTGTGTTCAGTACTGTGATTTAGTTAGTTTAAGACTTAACTTAATTTCATAAAGTAGAAAATCTTGCTAGCTTAGATCTTAAACTTGAAATTCAGAAACCCCTACCCTTTATTTTTCTTTTATCATGTTTGCAAGTTTGTCTTTATGTTAAGGTTGTAATGTCAGTAGTGTGTGTGTTTGCTTTTATGTTTATACCAACTGTTTAGAAGTCTATTTGAAACTCTACATGTTAAAATAAAATAAAATATAGGAAATTTAATCAAAAAATTAATTTTACTTTTGTCTTTAGTTTTATACTTGTATTTAAAATTCATGTTAGCATGTAATTTTTAAATTTTCATTCCTGCTTACATATATCTAATGCTAAACTGTTTAATCTGTTCAAAATTTAAGTTTGGGTGGATGAAAAATATTTTCAAAGCTAGATTTTTATTTATTCTCAAATGAACTACAAATGAATTTGAATTTTAAGAGAAAACTTGATTATGTATATGAAGTTATATTAGGGAAGTAAAATTTGATTTTAGAAATGAGTAAATAAATTTAATTAAAATTTTAAGTAAAGAAGAAAAACTTTAATTTAAATTTTTTTAGCAAAAAGAATGATTAATATAAGTGACTATCTTTAGTATAAAAAATTATATTTTTGAAAAATTTAGATAACTTAGACTTTTGTTTTTAATACTTAAATCTTTTATTAAAATGAATTTTCAAAACTATTATATTTATAAGAAAAGTTTTATATCAAGACTTTACTTTAGGAAAGGAGAAGTGCAATTCAAAATCATTAAAAGCCTATCTAGATATAGTAGTCCTTGCGTGAAAAAAAAAGAAAAAGAAGAAGAAAAAGAAGAAGAAAAAGAAAAAGAAAATGAAATGAAAAATTAAAAATGTAAGGGAGGAGAAGCTTGAGGATTAGTGCCTAATAAAAAGAATGGTTCTACATTTGATCTTTTTAAAGTATAAGACTTGGTAAAATCTTAGGTTTATAAATATAATATAGTAAGTAAAATTATTTTTAAAAAAAAATTTTAAGTAGAGAAAATAAAAGAACTAAGATCTAAATTTAGAGAACTTACAATATTTCTGAATTAGATAGGAAATCATATTTTCATAGTTCTTAACATTAAGAATATTCAAACTCTAAGTTGGTCTCATTTACTAATTATTTTTTCTAAGTTGGACTACTATATTTCTAAATCTAAATTTTAGTAACTTCTAAAGAAACTCATATACATATCAGACATATTTGGTTTTTAAAGATTAAAGTGTCACTTGAGGACAAGTAACATTTTAAGTTTGGGGGATTTTGATACACAAAAAATATATAGTGTTCTTAGACTAATTTTTATACTTATTTTTGAGATATTGCGCTTTAATGGAAGGTATTTTTATATTTTTCTTGCAGATACAAGTAGAAATGGAAAAAAATGCTTAAATGAGTGAAAAAAGATCAAATTTGGAGCAAAAAGGTGAAAAATTGTGCAAAAGAGTTTTTGCTGCTAAGCGCCAAATCCGGCGCTTAAGCGTAGGTTAAACAGAAAAGGCCGCGCCTAAGCATCGAGACCCCACGCTTAAGTTCCAATGGCAGTTACTAGATGAGTAAAATCAGTTTTCATAAATTTTGAATAGCTTTTTGAGGCACCCATGGCTTAATAGGTGGTTATAACCACCATGAACAAAAATTATTATGAAAGGATACGTCTCTTGGGCAAATACACCGATTTAAGACACATTTTGAAGAGATCCCAAGGAACCTCTTGGAAAACTATAATAGAAGGAAGAGAGGTCTTAGAAAAGTGTCCTTAAAATATTGGCAAGTTTTGAAAGTTCTTCACTGAGAGTTAGTGACTTAGAAAAGAGTCCTGAAAATATTGGCATGTTTTGAAAGTTCTTCTCTGGGAGTTAGTTCGGAGAGATTTTTCAGGAAACCACTTTTTATTTACTTTATCTTTTTTCTTATTTATTTTGAGTGATTGTAAAAGAGAAGAGATTCAAAGGAACTTCAAGAGTTTGGTGGAGGACTTAAGATAAGTTTTTTATCTTTTTGTTTTAGACTACTTTTGGTTTTAATCGAGATTTGTTGTTGGTTTGACAAAGATTTCTTCTTTTACAGTGTAGTTTTGTTTTCTCCATGAATTCTGAGTAGTTTTCTTTATCTTTCTTCTTAAAATGAGAATGGTTTTGTTTTCTCCATGGATTTTGAGTAGTTTTCTTTATCTTTCTTCTTAAAATGATAAGCAATTAAATTTTGGATGGAAGTTGTGGAGAGTATTGATCTTTAATGTTGGAAGAAGTTGTGATGATTTGAATCCATGCACTTCATTTACTTCTTGATTTGGCCAATCCAGATGTTAAAATTTGTTGTGAGAACATTTAAGAACTGGGCTGGTATTATGATTTGGCCAATCGAGATGTTAAAATTTGTTGTGAGAACATGTAAGAACCGGCCTGGTATTGTGTCAATCAATAATTGGAAAGAATCACATGAGGTTGTATGAATGAGAATGGTATTGTCTCAGTCAATAATTGGAAAGAATCACATGAGGTTGTATGAATGAAAATGTAATTCTTATGTCAGTCAACAATTGGAAAGAATCCCATGAGGTTGTATGAATGAGAATGTAGTTCATATAATTTAGTGCAAATAAATAGGAAAATATTCATTGATGGGTGTAGAGTTAGAGGACTTTAAAGTGACAAGTTAACACCTCCAACTTGGTTTATTGTTTTAGGTTCTGATACGAGAATGTTAGCTCCCAAGTGGTGAGAATCGAGGGAACTCTAGAGTGAGAGCTACTATCTTCCTTGTCTAGCCGGTCTTCAGAATTACTCAAACTTTAAATTAGCCAATGTTCTTTATAGCATCTCTAATAAAGGTAAGGAATATTATTGCTCGTATTTGGCACAACACAATTTGCATACTTCCACAACATAATTCTTATACTTATTACTGATTCATGATAAGAAGACAAATATTTTCATATTAAGTACTTTTCTTCTACAAAAATTTTAGTTATATTTTTAAGTTGTTACTGTTTCATTAAAATATCAAAAATACCAAAAATATTTAAATTTTAAATAACTACAAAAATTGTTTTTAGTTTAAGTAATTATATTTTTAATAATAGAACAACTTTCTAAAAAGTGCATATTGTATAATCTTAGGTCTTAATCAAAAAGTCCTATATTACTTGATAACAATACGTATACTTGCTTAGTATCCCAATATAAATATATTTAAATTAAAAAGTTAAATTCTTATTTTTATTCAGGACCAAGTCTTTAGTTTTGTTGCAAAAAAAAGAAATATAAGTGAAAAATACAATCAAAACTATTACTATACTGTGCATAAGAATTAAGTACGGGATCAATGCCTAAGCGGTAGATTCAACGGTTAAGCACCGGTGAAACAGAGAAGGCCGCGCCTAAGTACCAGAGACCCCGCGCCTAAGCACCATAGGTAGTTATTTGACTGGTTAAATTTTGCCATATTTTGAAGGGACATTTGAGGAAACTATTAGCTAAAGAGGTTTGTTATGACGACTAGAAAGGAAAATGTGGTTAAAAGACTTTATGAAAGCAGGCGTCCCTTGGAAAATACATCGAATAAGGACATATTTTAAAGAGTTACCAAGGCACCTCTTGGAAAATTATAAAAGAAGGATGTTGAGAGAAGAAAAGGGGGTATTCCTCAGAAGTTCTTGAAATAATTTGGGGAGGAACTTTTGGAGAGATTTTTCAAGCACCACAAATTTAGTTTAGCCTTTTTATTTTTAGTTTTATTGTGAGTGTTAAGAGTGTTGTAAGAGAGAAGAGCTTTAAGGGAACATCAAGAGTTTGAGGGAGGATTTGAGATAAGTATTTATCTCTGTTTTTAAACTACTTTTGGTTTTAATTGAGACTTATTACTGGTTTGACAATGATTTCTACTTTTAAACTAAAGTGTGTTTTTGAATTCTCCATGGATGCTGAGCAGTTTTACATCTTTCTCCTTAAAATGATAAGTAATAAAAGTGTTGGATGGATGTTGTGGAGAGTATTAATCTTTAATGCTGGAAGAAGTTGTGATGATTTAATTACATATACTTCATTTACTTCTTGATCTGGCCCATCTAGATGTTAAAATTTGTTGTGAGAACATGTAAGAACCGGGTTGGTATTATCTCAGTCAGCAATTGGAAAGAATCACATGATGTTGTATGAATGAGCATCTAATTCGTATGATTTAGTGCGAAATAATTTTTGAAGGGTTTAGAGTTAGAGGACTTTAGAGTGACAGGCTAAAGCCCCCAACTTGGTTTATTGTTTAGAGTGTTAGCACCCAGGTGGAGGGAATCGAGGAAATTCTAGAGTGAGAGCTTGTATCTTCCATACCTAGCCAGTCTTTAGAACTATTCAAATTTTAAATTATCCAATGTTCTTTATAGCATTTATAGTAAGGGTAAAGAATAATATTGCTCCTATTTGACCCAACACAATTTGAATACTTTCACAATAGAATTCCTAGACTTATTACTAATTCATTATAAGGAGAAAGATATTTAATATTCAGTGAGTTTCTTTTACATAAACTCAAGTTATATTTAGAAGTTGTTTCTGTTTTGTCAAAATATCAAAAATACCAAAAAGAATTGAATTTTAATTACTGTGAAAATATTTATAGTTTAAGTAATTTTCTTTTTAAAATAGAAAGTTTGTTATTTAAAAGTGCATATTATGAATTCTCCCTGTGGGTTCGATATTTAGAGCTTAATTAAAAAGTTCTATATTAATTGATAACACATATACATGCGTAGTATCCCAATATATATTAAGTTAAACAGTTAAATTCTTATTTTCACCAAGATCATGTTTTTGGTACTGTTATAAAGTAAGGAAAGATAAGTGAAAAATATAATCGAATACATTGTTATATTATTGCATATGAACAGTCGAAACCAATTTTTTGGCATTGTTGCCGGGAAGATTGATTGAAAGCAAATTTCTATATTAGAAAGGCTTTTTTAAACTTTAAGAGTTGTTGTAGGAATATCTTATTATAGTGTGTATTTTATTTTATTTTATTTTATGTTAGTGTATGCGTAGTTCAGGTTTTGAAGGACTAGTGCCCTACGATTCTGAATTAGAGAGAGCTGTTAAGAAAATAAAAAAAAAACAAAAAAATTCAAAATTTTGAAAAATTTAAAAAAATACAGAAATGGCAAACAAAAATGATCAAAATGCTGAAATTCATCAAGAATTTAGACCTTTAAGAGATTATACCAACTCTATGGTAGATGAAATTCATTATAGTATTCAAAAACCTACTGTAGTGGCTAATTCATTTGAACTTAAACCTGCTATTATCTAAATGATATCAAATAATCAGTTTGGGGGATCACCAACTAAAGATCCAAATTTACATCTTGCCAATTTTCTAGAATTGGTTAATAATTCAAAATTAGGAATATCTTATTTAGCACACATTTAAATATGATGGTGTAACAGATGATGCCATAAGACTTAGTTTATTTCCTTTCTCACTGAATGATAAAGCTAAGATTTGGTTGAATTCATTAGCACCTGGATTGATCAGAACTTAGGGTGATTTAGCATAAAAATTCCTTGCTAAATATTTTCCACCATAAAAATTTGCGAAGCTTAGAACTGATATTACATCTTTTAATCAGTTTGAAGGGGAATCTATTTATGAAGCATGGGAATGATTTAAATAAATCTTAAGAAAGTGACCACACCATGCTATACTAGATTGGTTAATAATTCAAAATTTTTATAATAGATTAGCTGGGTCTCTTAGATCTATTATCGATGTTGCTGCTGGTGGTTCATTGATGTCAAAACCATTTCATGATGCTTATGCTTTAATTGAAGAAATGACTTCCATTAATTTTCAACAGCTTTCTGAGAGGGTAAATCCTGAGAAAGTATCCAATATTCATGAATCTGATGCATTTACTATGTTAGCAAATCAAGTTGCTACAATTTCAAGGAAGTTAGACTAATTTGGAATAAATTTTTCTCAACCAATTTCTATGATTGAAGAGAATTCATTTGGCCAAATGGTAGATTCTCAAACATCATTAGAAGCTTTGAATGTCATAAATAAGAAGCAGAATAACCCATATTCAAGTTATTATTACCCATGTTGGAAGAACTAACCCAACTTCATTTAGAATAATACTACAGTTGGTAATAATTAGCTTATCCTTCAAGGGAATAATAAGTAAACCCATGTTGGGGGAGCAACCAAGTAAACCCATTGCAAAACTGAAACAATCAAGGGAATAATAATTATAGATCTACTTATCCTTCAGGTTTCATTAGTAATCCATAATTTAAGGAGAAGAAGTTGTCTATAAAAGAAGTGGTGTTAGAAAGGGGAAATCAGTTATAAAGTCAAAGAGCTACAATTATAAATTTTGAGAATCAACTTGGATAAATCACAAATTCATTAAGTAATAAATCCCAAGGAACACTTTCTAGTAATACTTAAACAAATCCAAAAGACCAGAATAAAGAGCAAGTAAAATCCGTTCAACTTAGAAGAGGAAGAGAGTTGGAAGGTAGGGTTAAAAAAGAAACTGAAGTAGAGAGATAAAATATTGAAGAATCAAAAGAGGATGCTCCAAAAGAATCTGAAAGACCTATTTCTTAGCTGAAAATTGATGTGGAAAAACCACCACCTCCATTTCCTCAGAGACTTCATCAACAGAAGGAGGATAAGCAATTTTCAAAATTCTTAGAAATTTTTCAGAAGTTTACAATTAATATTCCATTTACTGAAGCCTTCGAACAAATTCCAAGCTATGTAAAGTTTATGAAGAATATCTTGATCAGGAAAATGAAGTTTAAAGATAATGAGACTATTGCACTTAGTGAGGAGTGCACTGTAATAATTCAAAAAAAGTTTTCTGAATAGCTTAAAGATACTCGTAGCTTTACAATTCCGTGTGCAATAGGAGACATATTTTATGAGAAAGCTTTATCTGATTTAGGTGCAATCATTAACATTATTCCATTATTAATATTTAAAAGATTGGGATTAGGAGAAATAACCCCTACTACTGTAAATATGCAGTTAGCAGATTGTTTGATAACATACCCTTAAGGAGTTTTAGAAGATGTCTCAGTGAAAGAAATTTTTCTTGTTGATTTCATTGTGCTGGATATGGATGAAGATAAAGAGATACCTATCATTTTGGAGATTCGTTTCCTAGCCACAGGAAGGGCAATGATAGATGTGTAGAAAGGGTAATTAACTATGTGCATCAATGATCAAACTATTACTTTTAACATTTCAAGATCAATAAAATATCCTGCAAAAGGTAAAGATGATGAATGCTATAGAATGGATGCTATAAGATACCTAAGCAAATGCCATTTCAAAAATAATTATGAAGAAAAATCTGAAGTAAAAGATTTTGAACATGAGCAAGAAGAGGAATTATATTAATGTGAAGATCTTTTTAAGGAAGATTCAAATTATGTTCGAGAAAGTTTTGAAATTTTGGACATGATAGAAAAAGATAAATTCTTTTGTCCATCAATAGAAAAACCTCATGAACTTGAGTTGAAGTTACTTACTGATCATTTAAAATATGTCTTTTTAGGTGATTCCTCTACTTTACCAGTTATAATTTGCTCAAATTTAACGATGGAAGAAGAGGAAAGATTGATGAAATTTTTTAAAAAATTTAAGAAAGCCTTTGGATGGACAATAGCTGATATTAAAGGAATCAATCCTTTAATTTGTATGCATAGAATTCATATGGAAGAGAGCTGCAAACCCAGGGCTGATCCTTGAAGGAGATTAAATCCTGTTATGAAAGAATTTGTTAAGAAAGAAATATTGAAGTGGTTAGATGCTGAAGTTATCTACCCTATTTAAGATAGTGCATGGGTTAGTCCAATTCATTACATTCCTAAGAAAGGAGGAGTAACTGCGATTGTGAATGAACATAATGAGTTAATACCTACTAGACAAGCTATAGGGTTGCAAATATGCATTGATTATAGAAAATTAAATCCTTCCACTAGGAAAGATCATTTTCCATTATCCTTTCTAGATCAAATGTTGGATAGACTAGCTGGGCATAAATACTTTTGTTTCTTAGATGGATATACTGGTTAACACCAAATACAGATAACTCTTGAGGATCAAGAGAAAACAACTTTTACCAGTCCTTATGGTACTTTTACTTTTAGAAGAATGCCCTTTAGTTTATATAATGCCCCAACTACATTTCAAAGATGTATAATGGTAATTTTTTGTGGTTTAATTGAAAAAGGGATTGAAGTGTTTATGGATGATTTTTCAGTGTTTGGAACTTCACTTGACTCATGTTTATAACATTTATCAAAAGTTCTTAAGTGCTGTGAAGAAAAAAATTTAGTCCTTCATTGAGGAAAAATGACAGATTATGGTAGCAGGGGGAATTGTATTAGGACATCAAATATCAGAAAATGATATGGAAGTAGATCCTACTAAAATTCATGTGATCGCTAATTTACTCTATCCAATAAATGTATGGGAAATTAGGAGTTTTTTAGGACATGCTAGATTCTACAGACGATATATTAAAAACTTTTCAAAACTTGCTAAGCTTTTATGCCATTTACTGGAGAAAGATGCAATTTTAAATTTTTAATGAAGAATGCCTAAAAGCTTTTGAGATATTAAAAGAAAAATTAATCACTGCACTAATTATAGTTTCACCAGATTGGGGAAAACCTTTTCAACTGATGTGTGATGCTAGTGATTATGCTATTAGAGCTGTTTGAGGACAAAGATATGATAAAATTTTCAAAGTAATTTACTAAAACTCTTGATGAAACACAAATTAATTATACAACAACTGAAAAAGTGTTATTAGCAATAATATATGCCTTTGATAAATTTAGATCATATTTAATTGGACCTCATTACGTAGTGCATACATATCATTATGCTATTAAGTACTTAATGAAAAAAAGGACGCTAAAACAAGACTTTTAAGATGGATTCTTCTTTTGCAAGAATTTGATTTTGAAATAGTAGATAGGAAGGGGATTAAAATGAAATTGCTAATAATTTGTCCAGGCTTGAGTTAGAAAAACCACTCTATTTTGAAAAAAAATTAATGAACATTTTTCAAATAAAAAATTGTTCAATATTAATGAGTGGCATGTTCTGTGGTATGCTGACATTATGAACTTTCTTGTAAGTGATATTATACCCTATGGAATGACATACCAATAAAAGAGGAAATTTATAGTTGAAGCTAAGACTTACTTTTGGGATGACCCATTTTTATATAAATAAGAAAATGATCTAATTATTTGAAGATGTCTACCTTTAGAAGAAAATTATGAAATCATCTAAAAATGTTATAATTTTGATTTTGGGGACATTTTGGTGTTTATAAAACACCATACAATATTTTACAATCTGGATTTTTTTAGCCTATTATTTTTAGAGATGTAATGCTTATATCAAAACATGTGATAGATGTCAACGTGCAAGCAATATTTCCAGGAGAAACGATATACCCCACAATTATATGCTAGAAATTGAAATATTTGATGTTTGGTTAATAGATTTCATGGGACCATTTATACCATTTTTCTGAAAATTATATATACTGTTAGCAGTGGACTATGCATCCAAATGGATAGAAGTTGTTGCTTTACCTTGATGTGATGCTCAAAGTGCTGTAAAATTTTTGAAAACAAAAATATTTTGTAGATTTGGGATGCTGAGAGTTATCATAACTGATGGTGGAAGTCCTTTCAGAAATGTCATAATGGAGAAATTATTAAAAAAATATCATATAAATCATAGAATTGCTAGTGGTTATCATCCTCAAACAAGTGGTTTGGCTGAATTATCCAATCAAAAAATTAAAGGAACTATGAAAAATTCTGTGAATTCAATAAAAATGGATTGGTCAGTCAAACTTGATAATGCTTTGTGGGCTTATAGGACTACATACAAAACTCCTATATGAATGTCCCCGTATAGGCTAATATTTTGGAAAGCTTGTCATTTACTAGTTGAACTTGAGCATAAAGCATATTGTACGATTAAAGAGTTCAATTATAATTTAAAAGATACTGGCAAGAAAAGATTATTACAATTAAATGAGCTTGAAGAGATAAGGAATGAGTCTTATGAGAGTGCTAAGATTTATAAAGAAAAGATGAAGATGTGGCATGATCGAAGGATTCCTACTAAAAATTTTCAACCAGAGCATCAAGTTCTGCTATATAATGCAAGTTTAAGATTACTTCCAGGAAAACTTAAGTTCAAATGGATGGGCCCATTTGTTGTGATGAAAGTTTATCCTTATGGAGCTGTGGATATCAAAGATCCTAAAACTGAAAAAAATATTTAAAGTGTATGGTCATAGAATGAAACCTCATTTTATTGGTGATCAATGTAAATTTAAAGATCGAATGATGTTGGGTCAACTAGAATAAGCATTGGTTACATCCGACTGATGACGTAAATCCAAGCGCTTTGTGGGAGGCAACCCATATTTATCAGTGTGCTTTTTTTTCAATATTATTTGTGTGTGATTACGAAAATTTGGGGTAGTATTTTTGAGACTATTATGGGTTAGTATTGATTTTAAAACTTTTTTTTAGTGATCTATACATTCTATAATGAGAATTTGGACGTTAAGTCGACTGGTGCAATCCTGAGCACTAGCGCTTAAGTGCCAATAATTAGCGCGGAAGCGCGAATGTTAAAAGCCATATTCAAAATTCAATTTCTAGAAGCTTTAACAGCCAATTTTTAACTTAAACGTGTCATGACAGTTTTAGGACGTGTATGGGAGTTATTAGAAGGATTTAGGCCTATAAATAGAAGGGTTTTGTGATGGAATTTCACCCCAGAATCATTTTTAGCCCTAAAACTCTAAGAGAAAGAGAGATTTTGAGAAAATGTATTCATGGGAGATGGATTTATAGAAAAAGGAAGAGGCCATGAGGAAGAAATTCATTAGTCAAAGTTCATAAGTGATGTATAATGGTTTCTTAGCCGTTGGTATTGAAGGAATAGTGGAAAAGATCAATAAAATTAAGACTAGCATGACTTTATTTGAAACAAAGGTAAATGAAATTAATGCACATCTAGAGCATATTGAATGGAAATTAAACATGCAATTTAGCCATACTAGTTATATAGAAGAAGCGGATAAGGTGATGTCTCTTAAGCAAAAATGGATTGAAGAAGATTGTATCAGAGCTCGTCACCACCGTCCCTTTTATCAACTCTATATTCTGAATGCCCAAGGAGAGACTAATGAAAGATAGGAATTTGTTCTAACAAATGAAGAATAGAATTAAGTTCAGTGTTAGAGTTTATTGTTAGGAGTCGTTGTTTTTATGTGTTAGTGTTAAATGTTGTTTTATTGTTCATGTCTTTTATGAATTTAATTGGTTATGTTTGTTTAGCGTTTGTGTTTAGGAAAATTTTCTCATCCGAGACTCTTTAGAATGAGAATTATGTTTTGAATGTTGCTTGTAATAGTTCATAAATGAATATATGTGTTTGTTTGTGTGAAAATTTGTGTCATTTTTTCCTTGAATCGAATTAGTTATATTGGAGAATTTTAAGAGAGAGGAGAGTTAGAGGTGAGTAAAATAGTCATTTAAGTGTTGTAAGACCATTTAGGGGTGGTTTACTTAGGCTAATAGTGCATTTTACTAAAGTTCAAAAATATTTAAAATCGTGCACAAGCGCCACATTCTTGAACTTAAGCGCGATGTAACCCAAGAGTCAGGCACCTAAGCACAACTTATTCGCACTTAAGCGCCAATTCACGAAAACCGATTCGCGAATGGTTAAAGGTGAAAATAACCTTAAAAATTACCATTTTTATCCTGCTTTTTCTTCTTCCACTCGAGTTCGCAATTTTGAAGTTAGGGCAAACCTTTTCGTGGAGATTTCTTGGTATATTTGAGCTAAATTTTCTAGATTTAGATTTCTTAAGCTAAGAGGTTCACTTCAATGTAAAAATTTTGGATTTTCACAATGTGTTTTGAGTACATTTGGAAAAACCTGAAAATCACTATTCATGGTGAAAAGTGAAGAAAAATCTAGGAAATTATATAGAAAGTGTAGTTTATGCTTATAAGAGTTAAGTTTAGTAGATTAGAGTTGATTTTTGAAGTTTATGTGGAATTTTGTTAAATTTGTAGAATGGCCCCAAGAATGAAGAGGAGTAAGGGAAAGACCTACTTTGATTTGAACAAGTTTGTGAGTTCAAAGGTCAGGATAGATATAGCGACACTCTACAATCACGAAAATTGTTTCTAAGAGGTATTTCAAAAATCCGAGTGGATCCGTATAAGATTTGATTGTTTGCCGAAAATGGAGACAATTTTGTTATTTTTCTGTTGTGGCTGTGATTTCTATAGTACAGGAGTTTTATGCAAACCTTCTTGAAGCAGAAGAGGATCAAGTCATGGTCAGAGGAAAAATGGTACCTTTTTCATCGGAGGTAATCATATGTTCTATCATTTACCGCTTGATACTTTATGTTTCTAAGCGAACTATAATCCGACTGAGACGGAACTAGATGAGATTATTTCATATTTGATTGTTGGAATAGGACTCTAGAAAATTTCAAATAAGAGGATAGTCAACTTTTTCATTTCAAAGTTAAGTGCACAATTGAAGGTGTTGCACTACTTTATTTCAGCTTGTCTGTACCGACGAATCACCTTAATGAAGTTACAAGAGAGAGAGCAACATTGAATTATTGTATTCAAGATGGCAAGCTTATCATTATTGGAGCTTTAATTTGTCGGACTATCATAGTTCTGCTACTAGTGCTACTACAACAGGTCTGGGATTTGCGTCCTTGATCTTTTCTTTGTGTGAGTAGGCTAGTGTGAGGTGTGATAGCTGGGAAGAAGTGTTGCTGCCTCTAAAGCTAATTACAAGTGTAAATGTGAAATCATATTCTGAGCACTCTATTTTTGGTTGGAGAGGAGGATTTTCAAGAAGTTATGGATTGTCGACGTCTGTTGCATCCACCTCTACTACTTCTACATCGATACCATCTACCTCACAAGCATCTACTTCTAGAGGTGAGTCTACTGAAACTCAAGATCAATTATTACAGAGGATGATGGATAATATTAATTATACAACAAATAAGGTACAACATTTGGAAAATTTTGTACATATCTAATAAAGAACACACTGCCAACTTGAATCTAGATAAAATCTTTGAGGAGGAGGAGATCAAACAAGCATTACATAAAATTGATAGTGCCAAAGCTGTTGGCCCTGATGGATTTACAGCTGACTTTTATAAGAAAGCTTGGGATGTGATTAAAGAGGATGTTATCAACGCCATTTAACATTTCTTCAAGAGGCATACACCTCCTAAGTATTTCAGTGCTGCTACCTAATATTCTTACTCAAATTCTCTATGAAAGATAAATGGAACCAGTACAGAACTATAAGTTTAGCTAGTGTCCTTAGCAAGATCATCAGCAAACTCTTGGTGAGAAGGATCCAACCAGTGCTTCAGTTCCTAGTCAGCCAAAAACAAGCTGCCTTTGTGAATGGGAGAAGCATGAGTGACAATGTATTGATTGCATAAGAGCTACTGTAGGACCTTGAGAAACCTTGCAGGGGGGTAACATGATTTAATAGTTGGACTTAAAAAAGGCTTATGATATGGTAAACTGGGATTTCATTATGGAAATTCTAAGGGCTAGAGGATTCACTTATAATTCTTGCATGATTATAAAAAGATGGTTAGAGGGCAATGCCAATTCTGTGCTAATCAATGGGAAAACTCATGGGTTCTTCAAGGCAACCAGAGGGCTGAAGCAAGGAGACACCTATCACCAGTCATATTTATCCTGGTTCTGGATTTCTTCTCTAAGCTGATTGATTAACCAACAAATAAAAAGAGCCACTACATATTTCATAACAAAGCAAAAATGGATATCAACCATCTCATTTATGCTGATGATATCCTAATCATTTCTAGAGCAAACAAGTTTGCCATCAAACAGCTACATGAATGCCTTCAGAAATTTCAACAAACTTCAAGACTGATGGTCAACAGAGAGAAAAGTCAAATCTTGTTCAAAAAAAAATCTCCCACAGCCTGCAGACACTGGACCATGGACCTCACTGGCTTCACCTCCATGGACAATCCCTTCAAATATTTAGGTATTTTCCTAACTAGGGAGAGAACAAAATAAGTGCAGTTTAATGAGATTGTGGATAAAATAAATTCAACTCTTCAATGCTGGGCACGTTCTTTCTTATCTAATGGGGGCAGAATCACACTCATAAAGAGTATCCTTACCACCTTCCCTATGTACGTCCTTCAAGTTGCAATAATGAAAAGAAGCACCCAATTATTTTTGGAGAGAACATTCAATAGATTCTTGTGGACAGGTTAAAGGAAACAAATGGTGTGGGCTGGTTGGAAGAAGGTAGTTAAACCCCTCTATGCTGGTGGACTTGGATTCAAAGGTTTCCAGCAATTACAACAAATAAGCATAAGTAGACTGTAGTTAAAATTCAGACAAAAGGACAACCTTTGGGTTGAATTCATGCATGCCAAGTACTTTGGAAATGATCATCCCAACCTTGTGACCACAAAGATGGGGATTCTAGACTTTGGGGACAAATGTTAGAAGTAAAAGACAAGGCTGAAAATTTATTGATTTGGGAGCTGGGGCAAGGGAACATCAGCTTCTGACAGGACTGCTAGTGCTCCGATGAATTCAAGGAACCTCTAGTGGAAAGCCAGAAGTGTAACTTGTTGATGAAGGAATGTTGAAATGGGAAGTCTTGGTCTGTGAGTTTCTACAGACCTTTTTGAAGGATAATTCTGTGGGTTTAGTTACCACAGTACAATTTGACAGGTCCAAAAGAGATAAGGTGGCCCTTATTTCCAACTCAAATCAAAGCATATCCAAAGCCATATACAAAAAGCTATATCAGTGGGATATTAGCCCTGGAAGTGAATTGTTGTGGAAAAAATACTTAACCTCATCCATGACCTTTTTTGTTTGTAGAGTGTTGAATAATCTAATACCTACTGATGACATACTAAAATTAAAAGGGTTGATAGGTCCTTCGATATGTTTATTATGTAGAAAGGATATGGAATCACCAAATCACTTGTTCTTCAACTATAGCTTTTTCAGGAAGGTATGGAGCTCCCTGAAACCTTATTTTCATGTCAACATAATAAATTTAGGTTGGAGTAACCTTGAAGAGAGCATGACAGAATGACATAAGCTGAAATTAAGTTCCATCCCTCTCACCATTGCTTGGTTTATACGGGTTGCTAGAAATCAGATCAAACATAAGAATATGGAGGCCAACACTAGTAAGGTAGTGATAAATTTTCTGGTTTACATCAGGAAATTGATACAGTGGAAAAAAATTAGCAACATATTGCAAATCAGTAGAAATGAGGAGTAGAGAAACTACAAGATCATTAAGGTTATTTGGGAGAAACTAAACCAGCCTTCATTAAGGTAAACACTGATGGTAGCGTCTCCCCCAACAAGGTAGACATTAGAGGAGTCTTCAGAGACCACAAAGGCAAATGTATTCTTAGCTTTCAAGAACCCATACATGCAAAAGATGCTATAGAGGCTGAGACCATGGAACTTTATTGGGCTATCAAAATTGCTGCAATGAATAAGTGGAAACATTTAATTGCTGAGATGGATTCCTCCCAACTGGTTTATTATATGACTGAAAGTGCAGTCCCCCCATGGCATATCCAACAGTGGCTCATTATACTGAAACAACTATATAAAGAGATAAAGGTGGAATTCTCATGCATCCATAGAGAGGGAAACAGACCTGCTAACTTCCTGACAATGGAGGGAACTACTTCTCAGAGAGCAATGTATTCAACAAACCCCCAATATCCTATGCCTTCCTGCTTAAAAGGGATCAAATACAAATCACATACTTTAGAATTGTAACTAGTGGTTGAGTTTGTAATCTTTAGGTGCCCGTGGAACCTTTTCCCTTTGTTTTTTGTTTTTTGAGGGGTTCTCTTTTAGCCTTCATTTTTTGTAATCCTTTTCACCTCATCAACATGTAGGGAGCCAAAAGCAGCTCTTTCTACGAAAAAAGAAAATATATTGATGGGTATTCTAGAAGGCATAGTGATTCTAAGGAGAAATTTCACTCATCCTTGGAAAGCCTCATTAGCGGTAACCAAGGAGTGGAATTTCCTTCATATCCAAGATACCCTAATTATGTGCCTACAGATATCTGGAACAACAGTGATTCAGATGATGAGGACGAGGAGTAAGTTATATTTATATTTGTAATATGTGATAGACTACGTGGTGTGAACTTGAGACACATGAGTTTGTGTACTTGATGGACTTTATGATGTGTTAGACTTTTATTTTGTTAAATGCTATTGTGATGTATGTGTTTTGTTAGTATTTTATTTTAAATTCTAGGGTAGTAAATGTTGTTGTGTGTTGAGTAATGTGTTTAAGTTAGTTAGGATTGAACTTATTTCTATGTCTTTTGAAAAGTTAAAAATCTTGCTAGCTTTACTTTTAAACTTTAATTTCATAAAATTGATACCTTGTATTTTTCTTTTATCTAGTTAGTGTGTTTGTTTGTTTGTGTTTTTTTTTCAAATTTTGAAGAGACATTTGAGGCAACTATTGGCTAAAGAGGGTGGTTATGACCACTAAAAAAGAAAATATGGTTAAAAGATTTTGTGAAAGGAGGGGTCCCTTGGAAAATACATTGAATCAAGACACATTTTGAAGAGGTACCAAGGCACCACTTGGAGAATTATAAAAGTAGGAAGTTGAGAGAAGAATGGGGGGAGTCTTCAGATGTTCTTGAAACAGTTTGTGGAGGAACTTTTGGAGAGATTTCTCAGGCACCACAAATTTACTTTATCCTTTTGGTTTTTAGTTTTTTTATGAGAGATAAGTGTTTTGTAAGAGAGAAGGATTCAAAGGAACTTCAAGAGTTTGGTGGAGGATTTGAGACAAGTTTTTATCTTTGTTTTTAAACTACTTTTACTTTTAATCGAGACTTCTTGTTGGTTTGTCAATGATTTCTACTTTTAAACAAAATTGTGGTTTTGAATTCTCCATGAATTCTAAGTAGTTTTCTTTATCTTTCTCCTTAAACTAATAAGTAATTTAAGTGTTGGATGGAAGTTGTGGAGAGTATTAATCTTTAATGTTGGAAGAAGTTTTGATGATTTAATTCTATGTACTTCATTTACTTCTTGATCTGACCCTTCTAGATGTTAAAATTTGTTGTGAGAACATGTAAGAACCGAACTGGTATTGTATCAGTCAACAATTTGAAAGAATCACATGAGGTTGTATGAATGAGAATGTAATTCATATGATTTAGTGCAAATAAATTTGGAAATAATGTTAAAATTTGTTGTGAGAACATGTAAGAACCGGGCTGGTATTGTCTAAGTCAACAATTGGTTAAAATTTATTGTGAGAACATGTAAGAACCGGACTGGTATTGTCTCAGTCAACAATTAGAAAGAATCGAATGAGGTTGTATGAATGAGAATGTAATTCATATGATTTAGTGCAAATAAATAGAGAAATAATCTTTTAAGGGTGCAAAGTTAGAGGACTTTAGAGGGATAGGCTAAAGCCCCCAACTTGGTTTATTATTTTAGGTTTTCATACGAGATGTTAGCCCACAGAATTGAGGGAACTCTAGAGTGAGAGCTGGTACCTTCCCTACCTAGCTGGTGTTCAGAACTGTTCAAACTTTAAATTAACCAATTTTTTCTTATAGCATCTCTAGTAAGGGTAAGGAATAATATTGCTCCTATTTGGAACAACACAATTTGAATACTTCCAAAATAGAATTCCTAGTTACTAATTCATGATAAGGATAAGGATATTTTAAATTCAGTGTTTTTTTTTTTTACATAAACTTAAGTTATATTTACAAGTTGTTTCTGATTTGTCAAAATATCAAAAATACCAAAAAGAATTGATTTTTAAATACTGTGAAAATATCTATAGTTTATGTAATTGTCTTTTTGAAATAGAAAATTTGTTATTTAAAAGTGTATATTGTGAATTCTCTCTATGGGTTCGATATTTGAGGCTTAATCAAAAAGTCCTATATTACTTGATAACGACACGTATACTGACGTAGTATCCCAATATATATTAGGTTAAAAAGTTAAAGACTTATTTTGAATAGATCAAGTTTTTGGCACTATTGCAAAGTAAGGAAAGATAAGTGAAAAATATAATCAAATAAATTGTTATACTGTTGCATATAAACAGTCGGGATCATATATATCCATCTAGAAAGTAGTAATACTATTGCCTTGCTAATCTATCCAGCATTTGGTTTAGAAATGGTAAGGAAAAATGGTCTTTCCTGGTGGTTATATTTAATTTTCTATATTCTATATAAATTATCCAGCTAGTAACTTTTCTTATTGAAAGTAATTCATTTTTCTCATTTACTTCAACTATCACTCCTCCTTTCTTTGGAACACAGTGAATTAGACTTACCCAAACACTGTCTGAAAAATGATATATAATTCAAGCATCTAACCATTTTAAGATTTATTTTTTAAAAACTTATTTCATTATCAGGTTTAATCTCCTCTAAGGATCAACTTTAGGTTCATATTGTTCATCTAATAGAATTATGTGCATACAAATTGAAGGATTAATTCCCTTAAAATCTACTAAAGTCCATCCAAAGGCCTTCTTATATCTTTTCAACATTTCTAGTAATTTTTGTTCTTGAATATCAACTAAATCAAAAGATATAATAACAGGCAATGTAGATGAATCTCATAAAAACCCATATTTTAAATGGGTAGGTAATACTTTTATTTCATGTTTAGGTGGTTTAATACTTGAAGGAATAATATTTTTATTATCATTTTCCAAAAGGTCCAAAATTTCAAATTTGTCCTGAACATAATCTAAATTCTCATTTTTTATTTCATTTTCATTCTCATAATTCTCTTCTGGCCTTAATTTCTCTTCAAAAATTCTCTTAAATCACTCATTACTTAGATAATCAGTAACTTCCATTCTAAAACATTTATTATCTTTCTCTATCGCAGGATATTTAATAGTTATTGCTATATTAAATTTTACTTCTCGATTATTGACTCTCATTATTAATTCTCCTTTTTGCACATCTATCACAACTCTCTCTGTTGCAATAAATGAACTTTCCAAACTATTTGGATTCCCTTTATATTCCTCCATATTTGATACAATAAAATCTAGAGGAAAAATAAATTTATTCACTTTCACTAATACATTTTCTATAACTCCTTTTGGATAAGTTGTTGATCGATCAGCTAACTGAAGAGTTACAGTAGTAGGGGAAATCTCTCCTCAATTTAAACGTTTAAAAATAGATAGAGGCATAAGATTAATACTAGCTCCTAGATCACATAAGGCTTTCTCAGAAAAATTTTCACCAGTAGCACAAGGTAAAATAAAACTATCAGGATCTTTTAAATTTTCAGGAAGCTTTTTCTGAATAATTGCGCTACACTTTTCACTGAGTGCATTGATCTCGTGATCTGCAAACTTCCTCTTCTTGTTTAGTATATCCTTCATAAATTTCACATAACTTAGCATTTGTTTCAAAGCCTCAATGAAGTGAGTATTTATCGTTTACTTCCTAAGGATTTCCCAAAATTTTGTAAATTTTTCATCTTTATTCTTCTGCTTTAATCGTTGAGGAGGTGGTAGCTTTTCTAAAGAAATTTTTATTGGTTGATTTTCATCATTGTCTCTTTCAATCTCCACCTTCTCATTCTCAACTTCATTTTCTCTTTGAATTTTTGTCTCTACTTATTTTCCACTTCATAATTTAATAACTTAATCAGGTACTTATTTCGATCTTTTTTATTAACTTCAACAGTGCTAGTAAGAATTCTTGATGGTCTTTTCCTAAGTGCAGTAACAATATGCCCTAATTGTTGTTTTTCAATATTGCTAATTGCAGCTCTTTGATTTTCTATTTAATTTCCAATTTTCAACGTTACTTCTCCATAGTCAACTTCTTCTCCTTAACTTAGGAGTTATTGTTAAATTCAGGAGGATAATAAGGTTTACAGTTAGGATTCCCTTGGTTGTTTGAATTTCCTTATGGGTTCACCGAATTTTTATAATTATTCTAATTAAAATTAGGGCCATCCAAAATTGTAACAATTAGAATGGGGATTATTATTTCTATTATTTATAGCATTCATAGTTTTATAAGATAGTTGAGTATAAATTATCTACCCTAGTGAATTTTCCTCTAACACAGGTGGTATTTGAATATAGGTCAATCCAATTTGATCAATCTTCTTTGATACAGTGACAATTTGAGATGCTAAAATAGACATTGCATCATAATCATGAATACTAGCTACTCTCTTTGGATTTACCAATTCAAGGGGCCATTGAAAAATATTAGTAGCCATTTCCTCTATTAAAGAATATGCTTCATAAAAGCTTTTGACATTAATGATCCACATGCAGCAACATCTGTAATAAATCTATGTGATCCTACTAATCCATTGTAAAATGTTTGAATTATTAATCAATCTGGTAAAGCATGGTGTGGACATTTTCTAAACAGATTCTTAAATCTTTACCAAGGTTCATATATTAATTCCCCTTCAAACTAACCAAAGGAAGTGATAATGTTTCTTAGCTTAGAAGGTTTTGAGGGTGGAAAATATTTAGCAAAAAATTTTTGAGATAGTTCTCCCCAAGTTCTGATAGATTCAGGTGCTAATGAGTTTAACCATGCTTTAGCTTTGTCCCTTAATGAAAAAGGAAAAAAGTCTAAGCCTGA
Source organism: Phalaenopsis hybrid cultivar (assembly GCA_002079205.1). NCBI lineage: Eukaryota > Viridiplantae > Streptophyta > Magnoliopsida > Asparagales > Orchidaceae > Phalaenopsis > Phalaenopsis hybrid cultivar. Next base: position 36,299 of record JXCR01145408.1, on the reverse strand, counting down.
CAACATCGTTAGACACTCCATCACATTTAAAAGTAGCACATATTTCATGAAAAATAGCAAGATGTAAGTTAGGATCTTTAGTAGGTGTTCCTCCAAATTTATTATTTTATACTATTTGGATAATAGCAGATTTAAGCTCAAATGAATTAGAAACAACATCAGAATTTTTAATAGTCAAGTGAAGTTCATCTGCTGTAGGATTAACATAATCTTCTAAAGGTCTTTGTCAATTTTCATTTATTTGATTATTTAAGTTATTTGCCATTTCGTTCAAATTTTTAACTTCTTTTTGTTGTTTTCATACTTTTCTAGTTGTGTATTCTAACTCTGAATTGTAAGGTACTAACCTTCAGATCCAATACTACGCATAAACTAATATAATAAGAAAAAAAAAATTCTTAAAAAGTACTATGTTTTATGCTATTTTTTATGATTTTTTGTTTTTAATTTTTTTTAATTTATTTTATTGTATAGCTAGAGTTCCTAATTTACCAAATCTATTTAATTTACTGTTGCCTTCCTCGGCAACGATGGCCAAAACTTGACCCCCGAAATTATAGTTGTGTAAAATTAATAAAATTGACTCCACATTGCAGTGCTAAAAACTTGGTTCGTTATTTTATTAATTAGAAATTGAAGCAATTTATGTTAGGATTCTACGCAAGTATAAGTATCATTATCAATTAATAGACGACTTTCTATTTAAGCCCCAAATGTCTATACCACGAGGAAGATTTAAAATTAAAATGAAAATCTAAATTAGAAAATTCAAAACAATAACAAAAATCTACTACACTAATTTCAAATATTTAAGGTGTTATCAGAACTAAATTATCAACTACTAGCAAAACTGTAAAGCAAATCTAAACAATATCTACCAAACTATATTTTCGTGTTAAAGTTATCTAATATGAGAAAGCATATTTCCCACTACAATGAGTTTTTGGTTAAATGAAAGAGATAAATGGTTTGAATTTGAATTGTGCCAAGTAGAAGCAATTTTAATTCTCTACCCTTAGTCAAGTGTAATAGTGGCAAATCTCAGATTTAGCCTATAAATCTGTGGTTAGACTGGGAGTATAATGGCTCTCACTTTAGAACTCCGACTTCGTTTCCCCTGAAGGCTAACTCTCGATTTACTTCTTAAACACTAAGGCCAAATTGGGGATTTTAGTCTGTCACCCTAGAGTCTCCAATTCTTTGCCCAATAATATATATTTCACTATGTATTTGCCCCAACTGTTTTGGACTCCTCCTTCATGTTGGCGCTGTCGACGCTGAGTTTTTCTTCCAAAATGCCATTTTGACTCGAAATTCTATCATTTTTGCTTCAAGTACTAAAAATCATCAACCTACAATAAAACATGAAAAGTACCTTCCTTTAAAGTGCAATATCACCAAAAAGGTGTATAAAATATAGGTCTAAAAATGCATATATTTTTGGAGCATCAATTAGAATAAAGCTTTTGGATGGACCTTAGCAAATATAAGGGAAATTAGTCTTTCTATATGTATGTATAAGATAGTTATGGAAGATAACCATAAACCTAGAATAGATCCTCAAAGGAGATTAAACTCTATTATGAAATAAGCTGTTAAAAAAGAAATATTTGAGTGGCTTGATGAATGTATTATCTATCCTATATTAGATAATGTGTGGGTTAGCCCCATTCACTGTGTACCAAAGAAAGGGGGAGTGAAAGTTGTAGTAAATGAACAAAATTAATTCATTTCTAATTGACATGCCACTTGGTGGCTTATACATATCAATTATAGGAAATTAAATTTAGTAACTAGGAAAGATCACTTTCCTTTACCCTTTTTGGATCAGATGTTGGATTGGCTAGCTAGTCATCCAAATTTTTTCTTTTAAGTTAGATATTCTGGGTATCATAAGATACCTATTTCTCTTGAGGAACTGAAAAAGACAACATTCACAAGTTTGTAAGGGACTTTTAATTTTTAAAGAATGTCTTTCAAGTTATATAACACACATGCTACATTTCAGTGGTCCACAATTTCTATTTTTTGTGACCTAGTTGTAAAATTCTTAGAAGCTCTTATAAATGGTTTTTCATTGTTCAACCCTTTATTTGACACTTTCCTAGATCATTTGGCGAAGGTGTTGAAATGTTGTGAAGAAGCAAATCTTGTTCTCAATTTCTAAAAATGCCAATTCATGGTTTCTGAAGTAATTGTGTTAGGTCATAAAATTTTTTAAAGAGGTATGGAAGTGGACCAAGTAAAGATTCAATTTATTGTGAAATTTCCCCCACCTACTGCTGTGAAAGGAGTTAGAACTTATATGGGGCATGTTTGATTTTGATAGGTTATATATTAAGGTTTTTTATAAAATTGCTAAAATTCATGCAATCATTTAGAAAAGGATGCTCTATTTATTTTTGACCAAGAATTTTTAAATTCCCTTAATACTCTAAAAGAAAAATTAGTTGCACCTACAATAGTTCTCTCACCTGATTGTGGGAGACCATTTGAGTTAATGTGTGATGGTGGTGACTATACTATTGGCGCAATTTTAGGACAATGACATGATAAGATGTTTTGAGTTATAGAATATGCCACTAAATCCCTTAATGTAGCTCAAATTAATAACACAACTACTGAGAAAGAGCTTTTGGCTATAATATATGCTTTTAATAAATTTAGGCCCTATTTGATTGGAACCAAATGTACTACTCATACAGACTGCCATGAAATTATAAATTTGATGTCAAAAAAGGACACCAACCCAAGATTGATTAGATGGGTCTTTTTGATGCAAGAATTTGATATCACAGTTGTAGATAAGAAGAATACTAAGAATCAAATAGCAGGCCATTTATTGACTAGATCAGAGGAATTTTGAGATTTATTAAGAGGGATTCAATGAAAAATTTATCGACGAGCAACTATTTGCTACTACTAAATGGCACATTTCTTTGTATGTTAACATAATAAATTATATAGTTAATGATATTTTGCCTTATGGTTTGACATACTATCAATAGAATAAATTCATCTATGACGCCATATATTACATATGTGATGACCAATACCTTTATTTAAAATGTAAGGATCAGGTGATTAGGAGATGCCCATAGAAGAAACCATTGAAATTATTAAGGATGATTATAATTCTAAATTTGGGGGACATTTTAGAGTTAATAGAATTGCTTTTAAGACCATGCAATTTGGATTATATTAGCCAAATTTATTTAGGGATGTTAATATACATATAAAATCTTGTCATAGATGCTAGTGAGTAGGTAATATTTCTAAGTATGATGAAACTACCCTATGTTTTACTTTGGAGATTAAGATTTTTGATGTTTGGGGTTTAGACTCATGGTCCTTTTGTACCTTCATTAAAAAATGTATATATTTTGATAGCTATAGATTATGTATCAAAATGGATAAAGACAACAACTCTTCCAAATTGTGATGCTCAAAGAGTAGCAAAATTCTTAAAGAAGAATATCTTTAGTAGATTTGGTATGCCTAGGGTGATCATAAGTAATAGAGGGAGCCAACCTATATTAATGTCTCCATATAGGCTCATATTTAGCAAAGCTTGTCATTTACCAGTGGAATTAGAACATAAGTGTATTAGGTTGTTATGGAATTCAACTACAATATGAAAAAAGCTGGTGAGAAAAGATTACTACAGTTAAATAAACTCAATGAGATTACACAGAAATATTAATAAAATTGATCCTGCCCAGAACTCATCATTTGCGACCACCGCTAATTCTCTCTTTGTCATTGTGATTATTGATAAAGATGTTGGTATCGTAATTTATCTATAAAAGGAATCATCATTTTGTTTATCTATTTTATTACCCGATTCTCGGATTTACCTTAATCTTTTGGATCAAGTGAAAGATCCTCAAGTATTAAGGAATTAGAAGAAAGGAAAAAAGACAAATGATAGAAAACAAGAGAAATGTTGGATGGTAAACTTATTGGGAAGACATTAGAATGTCAAACTCTCATATAAGGAAAAGCACATAAAAGGTCTGATAACTAGAGATTCAGGTTGATCACCTATTATGAGCTCTTTATTTTTATATAGGAGCAAGCTCCTATATTTAATTACATTTTAGGTAATTCTATATATACCTAAGAAAACTCCTGATTCTCGTCAACACTTGTTCTCCTAAGAAATGTCAAGGTCAAGGAAAGAAACATCAAATGTTTTATTTTTAGGGTAATAGGTTTCTAAGAATCTGATTCTACTCTGAATATTTTGTTTTGTTTTGTTTGTTGATGTTATGTCATGTTGTTTTATGTTATTTTGTCCTTGTCATGTCGTTTCATTTTGTTTTTGTTTTATACTATGTTGTTTTTTTTATTTCTTTTTTATGGCTATCCTGTAAGTTTTGGTTTTGTGACTATCCTAATTTTTTTTGTTATGTACTGTTATTTTATTTTTATGTTGTAAAAAACTATTTTGTTTTTGTTTTATTAGTTTTTGTCATATTTTGTCATGTAATGTCTATTTGTTTTGTTTATATCATACCGTATTGTTTTGTTTTGTTTTTGGTTTTGTTCTATGGAAATTCTACTTCTGAATGTCATCCTGAAAAATAGAGTTAGCACACCCTATAACAACAAAGGAAATTTAAAGCAAAATTTTGTTTTCGTGTCTCCAATAAACCTTCAAAACAGAACACGATTAGCATAAAATCATGTTTTTAGATTTGTGAGTTTTAATTGGTCATTTAATTGCTTGAATAATGTTTAGATGACCCAGTCAAGAGGTCAATGGCTCTGTCACCCTTGAGCAGTAAAAATATTTTGATTTACTTAGCCTGAAAGGTGTTTAAACCTGGACTGAAAAATTTCTTGTCAGCAACCACAGATTGTGTTATCCAAGAGATCTTCGTAAATCTAAACACAGATGTTCAAGTTGTGTTCACTAATCTCTGTTCATTAAGGTTTAATTTAGGTTTTAATGTCTTTCTCAGATTTTAGGTTGTTTACATTTTATCAGTTGATTAATTTTTCTCATTTTTTGTCGTTTTTGTTATTTATATTTGTTTGGGATGACCTGATCATGATCCTATGGTTCTGTCATCCCAGGTCATTGTGTTTACAGTTTGATTAACCACAAGTGGTTTGAAGATATTTTCCTAGGAACCATGGGTTACCTCCTCCAAAATATCTTCTCAAACCTAGTTCCATTTTTAGGTTCAATTTTAAGTTTTTAATGTCTTTTAAGGTGAATTTTAAGTCATTTATTTCATTGAGTTGGATTTTTATGATATCATCTATTTTAGGTCTGATGTTGATTAGACATGAAATAGTTTAATTAAAACATTAGACTTAGGTTTAATGTTGGTGAAACTTGAGGATTGATGTCATTCAATTTGGATAGAGCATAAGTTATGAAGATGATTTAGGTTCAATGTAGGTAGAACCTAAAGTTCTAAGATGGTTTAAGTCCCATGTAGGTACGACTTAAAATGTTTTAGGTTCAACGTAGGTAGAGCCTAGGGATTAAAATGGTTTTATGCCCAATGTTAGTAGGACTTAAATTTGATTTAGTTTTAATAATGTAAGATATGAGGTTGATTTAGGCTCAACATTGAACCTAAGATTTAAAATAGTCTTAAGTCCAATATGCTTGAGACTTAGAGTTGGGTTTATTTAATTTTAATGTAGGTTGAACTCAAAGTCTAAGATTTAGGTTAACTTGAGTTGAACCTAAGAGTTTAAGTTGGGTTGAACCTGCAGGTTTGAATTGAATTAGGTTCAAGTTAGGTTGAACTAGGGGGTTGATTTGAGTTTGGCTCAAGTTGGTTTGAACTTAAGAGTTTGAGTTGGATCATGTTCAAGTTGGATTGAACCTAAAGAGTTTGAATTGAGTTAGGTTCAAGTTGGGTTGAACTTTAGAGTTTGAGTTGACTTAAGTTCAAGTTAGGTTGAACCTAAGGATTTGATGTGAGTTAGGTACAAGTTAGATTGAACCCCGACGTTTGTGTTAACTCAAGTTCAAGTTGGGTTGAACCTTAGTTTGAAGTTGAGTTAAGTTCATTTTTGGTTGAATCAAAAGTTGATGTTGACTTAGGTTCAATTTGGGTTAAGCCTAAGATTGGTTTATGTTAGGTTTGGCTGAGCTGAACTTAATGTTGATATCTACTTAGGTTTAATATAGATTAAACCTTGGGTTGAATCTAAGTTTAAAGTTGAGTTAGGTTCAATTTGGGTTGAACCTAAAGTTGACGTTGACTTAAGTTCAATTTGAATTGATCATAAGTTAAAGGTTTGATTTAGGTTTAGTATACGATAAACCTAAGGTTTGATAAACTTGGGTTCAAGTTTGGTTGAACCTAAGTTTGAAGTTGAATTCGATTCAATTTAGGTTGAACCTAAAGTTGTTGTTAATTTGAACCTAAGTTAAAGATTTGATTTAGGTTCAACATATGTTAAACATAACGTTAGATTGAGGTTTAAAGTTAATTAAACCTATTTTAGGTAGGTTTTAATTGATTAATTAAACTTAATTAGGCTTAAGTCTATTCAGGGTTTAGGTTTAATTAAAACTAATTTAAGTAAAGTCTAATTGATTAATTGTCTTAATTAGGGTTAATTCTAATTAAAGTTTATGGTTAATTAAAACTTATTTAGGTAAGATTTAATTGGTTAATTAGAATTAAGTAAGGTTAATGCTAATTAGGGTTTAAGGTTAATTAAACCTAATGTAGCTAAGGTTTAATTGATTAATTAGACTTAATTACATCTTAAGGTTAATTAAACCTTATGTAGGTAAGGTTTATTTGATTAATTAGACTTAGTTAGGGTTATGTCTAATTAGGGTTTCAGGTTAATTAAACCTAATGTAGGTAACGTTTAATTGATTAATTAGACTTACTTAGGGTTAAGTTGAACTAGGGTTGAAGGTTAACTAAACCTAATGTATGTAAGGTTTAATTATTTAATTAGACTTAATTAAGATTAAGTCTAAAGTAGGTAAGGTTTAATTGACTAATTAGGTCTAATTAGGGGTTATACCTAAGAAGGGTTTACGATTAATTAAACCAAATTTAGGTAAGGTTTAATTAATTTAATTAGGTCTAATTAGACGTTAGACCTAATTAAGTTTTATGGTTAATTAAAACTAATTTGGTTAAGGTTTAATTGATTAATTAGACCTAAATAGAGTTAAGTCTAATTAGGGTTTAGGAGTAATTAAACCAAATTTAGGTAAGGTTTAATTAGGGTAATTAAGTCTAATTAGAGGTTAGACCTAATTAGGGTTTGGGGTTAATTAAACCTAATTTAGGAAAAGTTTAATTGATAAATTATAGTTAATTAGGTTTAAGTTTAATACAAGTTTAGGATTAATTCAATTAAATTTAGTAAGGTTTATTTAGGTTAACTAGGTCTAATTAGAGGTTTGACCTAGTTATAGTTTAAGGTTAATCAAACCTACTTTAGGTAGGGTTTAAATGATTAATTAGACTTAATTAGGGTTAAGTCAAATTAATGTTTAGGATTAATTAAACCTAATTTAGGTAAGGTTTAATTGATTAATAAGACTTAGTTGGGGCTAAATCTATTTATGGTTTAAGGTTAATTAATCCTATCTTAGATAAGGTAATTGATTAATTAGATTTAGTTAGAGTTAAGGCTTAATATTTGGTTAATTAAACCAAATATAGGTAAGGTTTAATTGATTAATTCGACTTAGTTAGGGTTAAGTCTAATTAGGGTTTAAGGTTAATTAAACCTAATGTAGGTAAGGTTTAATTGATCAATTAAGTCTAATTAGGGGTTAGACATACTTAGGGTTTTTTTAGTTAAAACTAATGTAATTAAGGTTTAAGTAGTTTTTTAATTAAGTCTAACAATGGTTTAAACCTAATTAGAGTTTAAGATATTTGGGTTCACCTAGATGGTCCCTAAGTGTCTTTATTTGGTCTACCCATTACTCAGATTAAGTCTAGGTTGATTAAGCTTAAATTTTTTATTTTTTTGAGTCCACGGGGTTAGTCTCAATGATCCTGAAATGATGGTTACACCTATGCCGTTTAGGTCTAAGGATCAAGGTTTGGTCAACCCTATGTATCACTAAAGGCTAGTGTCCAAGCCAAAAGAAATTTATCGTTAAATATGTAATTTTGAATTTTACAATTTTGACCTTTGAGATGAAATGCCATTTTTAAATTTGTAAATGGTTAAGAATTTGTCAATTTAGAGTTAAAAAATGTCACTCTAAGTTTTCTAACCATTTCTAATTTTAACTTTCAATTTCTTCAATTTTTACAATTATTTTTGAAGATAATCACAAAGGTTGATAGAAATTAAAAAATTGAGTCTTAGGGAGTTTTTCTAGCGTTGGAAAAACTGGGAAAGTTTATGAGGGTTTAAAGATAATTCTCTAAAATTTTTAGAATTTTGGAAAGTATAAATAATTTTTAATAATTAAATTACTATATAGAGTAATTAATTAATTAAAAACTAAATATAAAAAATTAAATTCTTATTTTAAGTTTATAATATTTTCCTTATTTTTTGGAATCCAGGGGTATTTTTATTTTATTTTTATGATTTTTTGTGAAAAGATATGCATTTTTGAAGTTTTTTGTTTTTAATTAAATAAGAAAATTTGGATTTTCTTATTTAACTGACGTGGCGCCAGCTCAAATGTTGGATTTGTTAAAAATCCTATAAGGCGACAACTTATTAGCTGGGAGAATCCACGCAAGCATACTTGTAGCCCGCAGTATCATTTTTTTTCGTATGGAGGAAATCGTGGTCCGCCGAGATCAGATACATTCATTTCTGATAGACGAAAATGAACGACATCCATTCATCATCCCCGCAAGATGATTAACAGAGAACCATACATGATCTATGGTCAATATCTCGCTCAATTCTTCATGAAATTGATTGAAAATTGTTCCTAGAGCTTCATCATGAGAGGGCAAACTCATCCATACGGTGATGTATGGGTTGTGAAAAGGTTCACTTCAAAAAAAACTATACCTGATCCTAAACTAGGTCGAAGAGGCCATAACATACCTTAACAAGGTGAAGCTTCAATCAAGTTTTTACGGAACGATTTTCAGGTCCTTGAGAAGCTCCTGTATGCTAAATTTAAATTGAAATCAAGCTAGGGTATGATTTTAGTCAAATGGGCTCATGGCTTCATGGAAAAGCAGGTTAGAGCTTATGGGGAAACCCAATTTTGATTGGGATCTTCTTATCTGAGGTCAGTGATGGTGTAGGGATGATTATATTGAACTTTAGGATGGTTTGGTGTAAACCAAAAAATTTGTCTTGTTTTTTGGTGGTGAATTTGGAATTGAATAGTAAGCTTTAGGGATTGATTCTAGGGGGAATCAATTGTCTACAGGATGGGGCAGAAGTTTACTGTAGAGGGTTTTTTGAATTAAGAATTGTGGGTTGGTTTCCTCTCCTTGGGTTTTCTCAGATTAGTCCTTTTATAAGCTTGGAGAAGCCATGGCTAAGCCAGTACTTGTTTGGGGAAGGTGATAACAATTTCATAATGTCTTAGAAATAAACTTTTGGCTAGAAGATATACATGGTTGAACTTACCAAGGTTAATCCATGTTTAACTCAACTAGGGTGAAGGCTTGGTATGTAGTTTGGCTTCCCTTTATTGGTTATCTTATGAGGTGGATAGGGACTTCAAACAGGCTGAATTCACCTCCCTCATATGAGTTTTACCAATCATTTAATGAACTTTGAAGAGAAGGACACTTAATCCCTCTCCTTCCTCATTTTCCATGAAATGTTATGATGAGGCCAATTATGATGGAAAGAAAGACTTGGATAAACTTCTCTTCAATTGGATTAGAGGAGAGGCGATTGGCGACTCACCTACATATTCCTTTAAGTATAATATGAAGGAATGACACAGTTTGCATCCATTCATGGTAGTGTCACAATTAGTTTTAACCTTGTTTTATATGGTGACTAATGGGTTTGTCATGGGATTAGCCAAGTCATGGTGAAGCCCAATGGGTCGTGCATGACCCAATACCAATATGTCTTGGATTATCTTAAATGTAAATTATAGGTTTTGATGTTGCCATGGAATTTGTCTTGCCATGAGTTTAACCCATAATTTTATATTTAAACCCCATGTATAATGAACTTGAATTTTATTCTTTTTAATTAATTCAATGATTATTTAATTAAAATAATAAAATATTTTGGTGAAAAGAACAAATTTTAATAAAAATGGTGAAATTGACTAAATTTGACCAAGGCTGACCAAAGTTGACTACAGTTGACCAAAGTTGACCAATTTAGGTCCAAGGTCGACCAATGTGTCTTTCCTAACCTTGTTATAGTTAGTTTAGTCATGTGGTTCATTGGGTTTAGTAGTATGGCTTGGTGTGGTCATGTTGACCAAAAGTTACAATGGTTGACCATAGTTGACCGTGATGGTCAAATTGTTCCTAAGGTGTTGTCTTTGGAAATTAGGTTAACCATAGTGTCTATGGTTGGCTTTTTGGTGATCGTATGTTCTTGAGTTGACCAATTGATCAAATTTGAGAAATTTTTGCGTTTGAGTTGACCAAGTGATCAATGTGGTTACCATTTGGGTCAAAAGTGATCATTTTAACCATGGTTTGATCAATTTGGTATTTGGGTTGACCACGTGGTCAATAGGATGGTCAATGGGTCATAGATTAACCAAATTTGATCATTTAGTTCAAGGATTGACCGGCGTGGTCAATGTGTCCCCAATTTGGGGTTTGTTTGATCCATCTGGGATGTCTCCAGAATTTGGGCTTAAAAGGGTATATTGAGGTTTGACCTTAAATGTCAATGTTAAAAAGTTTGGGGATATATTAAGGAAGTTAACTCTAGTAAATTCCTTCCCAATATGAATTATGGATGTCATTCGTAATGTGTCCTAAATAAAGTGAGGTCAACAAAAACGCCAAAACTCCTCAAGAGAAAATGAAAATTGACACGAGCAAAAAATTCGTATAAAAGAATTTGAGCTTGCACAAGAGCTTTTACTATATAAAACACAATTGAAATTATTTCGTGAAAAACTTAAGTACAGGTGGGTAGGATCATTCACTGTTGTAAAATCTAATCCTTTTGGTGATATTGATATGATATTTAAAGTTAATGGATAGAGACTCAAACCCTTCCTAGGTGGTGATAGAACATTGATAAATGAGATTTTAATGTTGGATCTTCCTAAGTAAATATTTTGATTTGTCAGGCTGATGAAGTTAAACTAAGCGGTTATTGGGAGGCAACCCTACTTTGTATTTGTATTTGTATTCGTATTTGTGATTGTTATTTGTTGTTTTGTGGATCACTTGTATTTATCTATTAGTATTTTTTTTGTGTGAGTGCTTTGTTTTGATTAGTTTTGTGCTATTTGAAGGAAACAAATCCTTAGTCTTTTCGTTGTAATTGGAAGTCAATATGTCCTGTGTAGTAGTAGGAGTAACCTTATCCTCTTCAACCTAGATTTTAGTTGAGCATAAAGAATTTACAGGAGACATATTAAGTTTGGACATATGATAGGTCCATCACAATTCCTTACTTCTTGTTTATAACCCTGATTCTCTATCATGTTGGTTCAATAGACCATCTATTAGAGAAGAATATAGACGATCTTTTCATCTGTACATATCGAGAGTTTTACTTTAATGGATAGGTTAAAACTTGATGTTGGAAACACATAGGCGAATTCCATTAGTAAGGTATTATTTGATCTAAGATATAATCTTTATAAAAATGTGTAAAAGCACACAACAGTCAATAGAGGGAGAATAAGTTTGAGATGAGGAAATAGAGAAAGAAGATGTGATGAGAAAGAAGATGAGTGATCCTCATTTATCTTTATTATATGGCATTGTAAGTGTGCTTATTATGTGTGATTAAGGACTTAGGGAGGAAAAAATATTGAATTTAATTTATTAGGCCAAAATTGGACCTGGCTCCTAGGCGCCACTCACTCAGGCATCAGGGCGCCACTATGCACATAATGCATCACCTAGGCACTGGTATCGTGGCATTTAGGGACCACTCCCATCTGCTCGATAAAAAAACCCTAAATTGAGCTGGTTTAGGTCATTTTTTTGAAAAATCGTTTTCAGCTCTTCTTCGTCAACTAAGAGGCGATACCTAGAGCACCCTTTGATCTTCCAATTTCCCATAATTCTAGATATTTTGCTGAGCAAAAATCAATCCCAAGAGGTAAAGTTTATTGCCTAGGCTTATTCGTTTTAATTCCATCTATGATTTTTTTGGGATTTATGGTAGAATAAGTAGAAATTAGAAAATATTAGGGGAAATCTTGATTTAGCACTTAATTCACATATTTGTGCATCCAAATCACTTTATATCCTTTATTCTTGTCATTTTCATTCATATTACGATTCTATAGATCCCAAAACAAAAGGTGGAAAATCCAAATCAACATTTTACAATAAAAAGAAGTTTGTAAGCTCCAAAGCTGAGGAGCGTTACAACTACTTTTTGGTGCCAATGAAGTCGATTGCAGAGAGGGGATGCATTAGCCCCTGGGGTCCTGTGGGGAGTGTGATGCTAAGTAGGCAATGGAAGTAATATTACTATAATACCTCTCCTACTGTGATATCTATGGTAGGAGAATTTTATACTATTCTTTTTGAAGCTATTAATGTTTTAGTTTTTTGTGAGAGAGACGTAGGGCGTCTCACTTTCTCGAATCAATGTGTTCTTTTCTTTGATAGGCCTCCCTGATAGCTTCTGTGTAGATTTATCTTTAACTAATGACTATCTGGATAAAGTTATCAACATTTTTAAAATATTAGAGTACTGTGAAAAGTTAATGATGTGATCAAGCTTAACTGTCCTGTTTCTCAATTGAATGAAATATGAAAAGCTTGGCACTTCTTCATTTATGCTAAAATGATTCATTCTACTCATTTTAGTGAAGTCACTTCAGATAGAGCTTTCTTAAATTATTGCACCCAAAATAATGAATCCATTAATTCAGGTTCTCTATTCACGACTCTATCATAAATTCCACAAGTGGTGAGCTATTAGTAGTTTGGGGCACCCGTCTACTACCTTTTAATTATGCCTACATGTTGGAGTTTTTACTAGTAGTTATGAGGAGCAGCTTCATCCTCTAAATCCTATTTCCAAGAACAAGTTGAATTTATATATTAAGCATGATGTTTTCAGTGCTGGGACTTCTTCTTCTCAGCCTTCTAACTCTTACTCCCAGCCTCGTCCCTCTTCTAGCTCGGTTCTCTGTCTGAGAGATAGGGATGGCTGAAGGATGACAAATCAATTATTCAAACCCCAATTTATGTTATTAATGATCACATTGAGCATTTAGCTTGGCATCATAAATACCAATACAATCATATTGCTAGATTACAAGCTGCTCAGATTGAGATGTATAGGAGAAACCAAGGGATTGGGAGAGACAATCCTATCGACTTCCCATCAAATCCTCCCTACCAGCCTATGAGCACACTCAGCTAATGGTTGAAGATTCTGAGGAGGAGGAAGAGGAAGATGATGAATATGAGGGTGAGGATGATGATGAGAAAGACAATGACGAGGAGGAGGAGTAGTTTTAGTTTTCCTTAGATGTGGATGTACCAGATTTTATTTTTTTATTGTTGCTGCTGATGTACTTTTCCTTTTGATCAATCTATATTATTGTGGAACATTTTTTTATTTCTCTAATGTACTATTTAGAATTTTTGGTGTAGTTTCATTTGTATTCATGCTTAGTTTGGANGGGGGGAGGGAGACAAAAGTCATTTGAAAGCTTAAATTTATTTGACATTAGTAATTTGAATTTCAATTGTAGTGACTTAGTAGATTTGATGTGATGGGATTAAAACTAATAATTCACAATATTAAGATGGGAAAGAAAGAGTTTACTTAGTTTAAACTCTATGTAAATGAGACTAGACTATTGTTAAGTTAATTTGTAATTCAACATGTAGAAAAATAAAGTTACTCTTTATTTTTGAAAAGTAATTAATATACTTGTTCAATTAGAAATATTTAGATCTATACTTTATGAGAATATAACCCCCAAAAATTTCTATTTTTAACTTATACATTTAAATTTTTTAAAAGAAATTACTAAGTGAGGAAGTGTGGAGTGTTTTACTTTTGGGAGATGATAGTGAAATTCAAAACTATTAAATGTCTATCCAGATATAGTAATCCTCATAAAGTTATGGAAGCTTGAGGAGTAAATCATTTAAGGATTGCAATTTACTTCCTAAAGCAAGAAAAGAGATTAAAAAGAATCTATAAAAGGAATGGAAGCTTGAGGAAAAGTCTTATAAAAAATTTGTTTCACTACATTCAATTTAAATTTAAAACTTGACTACACTCATAAGCTTATTAATATATAGGATGTATGAGTAAATCATTTTTTTTTGAAGGAGTGCTTAAATTTTTTTTTTACCAACTAAGGAAGTTCAATAAGTATTCATTTCTTTTTGAAGTACATATGAAATCATGTTTTCTTGGTTGGATGTAAGGATTTTTATACCCTAAGGCTAGACTTTTTTACTAAAGTTATCTTATTTTCACACTATGAAATTCTTGATGTGTAATTATTGATAGTTTCTATGACATATACTCCCTTAAATTAAAAAATTTGATATTCAAACTTTGGTGTTACATAAGGACAAGTAACCTTTAAAAATTAACACCAAAGTTTGGGGGATTTCGATGCGTAGAAAAGAATGTTTTTTTCACCACTATTTTTAATAAATTTATGAAAGAAATTGAACATAAAAAAAGTTTTTTTTATATTTTTCTTGTAGGTATACCAAGTCATAAAAGTGGAGTAAAGTGGAATAGACATGGAGCAAAGTGATGGAGACTTGGAGGAAAGGAGCTCAAAAGAGGCTAGTGACTAGGCGCCAGACACTTAGGTAGCTAGGCACTAGTTTTTGCCATAACAACCCAACAGACTGACATTTTGGCGCCCATGCACGACATGTCAGATAGAGAGATTGGTGCTTAGGCACCAGAAACTGCCTGAGGTAGATTTCAACACTTTGTGCACACCATTTGAGAAGTTACTCGGATGACTGGAGGGCTTTATTATCCAATATTTTAATTTCTAAAGGAGAGTTTTTTGAAAGGGAAAGAAGGAGGCTTGATAGAGGTCTGTTGTCGGATTGAGTAAGAGACTATATGTAAAGAATATGGAGAGGATTCGAGTTGTATTGTAAAGAGAGTATTGAGGAGAGCAACAAGGGATCAAGAGACCTTTGGGGAGCATTCTCAGAGCTTTTTAAAAGAGAGAAAGCTAATTACTGTGTACTTTTATTATTGTATTTCCATAAACACAACTATTTAGTGCATTTTCTTGTTTTTAATAATGCTCTATGTTGTGTTCTTTATATTTTTTGAGTAGTTCTATTTTACTTTTCCTTGTGATGATTAAGTAGGAAATGCAAATGTAAAAAATAGTTTTAAAACTATTTCTAAGTTCTAAATGTGATGAGTGGCCTTTGATTCTTCATTTACTTTTATTTTAGAAAAGTTAATTGTTAAAAAATATGGTGATCCAAAATTGCTCTAGAGCTACGATAGAACAACTAGGTTATTCACATTAATATATAGGGTATGGTGCGAGTACCTTGTAGGGAGATGCAAATTTTAGGGAAATAGTCTTTGATAGGTTCAATTGGGATCTAAGGAATTAAAGCCAATTTAACCAAAGTTATTTATGCACCTAGGAGAGGGTAAAGAAAAGAGTTGCTACTATTTTTCACTAGCCACATTCACAATTGGCACTTTACCTTTCATACACTCTACTTTTATCATTGTAGGAGAAGGTAACTCTATAACTTGATAATCACTTATCCAATTAGGCTAAGTAAGATTTATATAAGATTTAACCTTTAAAACTGATTGTCATACTATTGTATTTATTTGTAGATCTTAATCATAATATAAATTTTAGGCAAAGAACTAAACTTAGTAGACTAGAACATCTCTTAAGTTTAATTCCCTCATTTGTTGTGGGATTGACATTCTAGACTCAAAATATGATATTACAGATATAACACATACACTTGCATGAACCCGCAAAGTGTGAGTGCACCTGAAAATGGGTATCAACTACTTACATATTTGTACGCAGATTCTGTAGTAGATAAGGCAACAAAATTTTTCTTCTTAGAGGGCCAAGATATAAGAGAAGATCTTAAAAAATTGACATGCTCCATAAAAAAAGTTTTTGATTGACCTTACTACAAATATATCAACATTAGAAAAAGTAACTATGACATAACAAAGAGTATTTATAATAACATAAACTTAACCTTGATGATTCTAGCATATATCTTAATATGAATTAACAAAAGTTAAATGAGATTCCTTAGAGTTAGCTTGAAAATGAGTGCAAACACAAACAATAAATACTGTGAGATTTAATTGGTCTAAGAAATAATAGTTAACAAACCATGCTTCTATAAATTTTGTCATCTATAGATTTTTTATATTCATCTAAGTCTAATTTAGTAGTTTAGCTCATGGGGGTCTTGTAAGAATTAAATTTTTTGATGTCAAATGAATCAACCCACAATTATGCAGTTATTTAGTTTCCAAGCCAAAAACTTGACCTGGTTTCTTTAGGCGGCTAATGTGCAAAATGGATATGATATAGAATTTAGAATTGATATATATTTCACACACTAAGGATTCTACACAAATGCACCTATTGTTTCAAGTAATATAGAACTTTCCTTAAAACCCAGTATCGATCCAAAAGAGAAGTGTGGTATGAAATCCATTAGGATAAGTTCTAGTCTACAACTATCAAGTATTATTTTGAAATTTTTGAAAAGTTTCATTTTCCTAAATTTACTATAAAATTAAAGTTAACTAAATTACATGAAAATCTAATTTAAAAAGTATGGTTAAATTTTAGGAAGTACTTATATAATAAAAATCTCTATCTGCTTGAAATGAGATCATAATCAGTGTAAGAATTGAATCTTTAAAGGTTAAAATGTGGTTTTGTGACAAATAGGAGCACTTCAATCATTTACCCTCTCTCGAGTGCATAAAGAACTTTGTATAATCTAAAGTTAAGTTCCTAATTTTATATTTATGTTGCATAGATTCTAGCATCTCACTTCCAGATTACCCACTGTGCCCTCTCTTCATGACCAACCTGGGACTCAAGTTTTGAACTAAGGCCAAATTGATAAAGTTTCTAGCCCATAACTTAAAAATCCTGAAATCTGTGCCCAAAAAAACTTATCTCTTTATCTATTTGCACTCCCCTTGGACGTGGCATCCCCTCTATATATGGTTTAGTGTGGTACTCACTAGTTGAGTGAAATCATAGCACTCCCAGATTATTATGTGTTGCAAAAAACTTTAACATCGCAAGTAATCAGTTTACAAAATAAATTAAGAAATAATGAAAATACAATCACAATTTTGGAATAAAATAAATCTATAAACTATTCTAATCCCCAGATGATTAAATCTCATCAGAAGGAGAAAGAGTAAGGAAAAAACTCACTAAGCATGGAGAAAACTCAGAAGAAAACTTCATTTAAATCAAAGAAAAATCACTAGAAAAGTGTTTACAATAATTGTAAGATAATGAAGAACATGATACTTAGGTTTTTTCTCTAAAAGAAAGATGAAAATCCCTCCAACTCAGTCTCGCTGATCCACGCAAAGTTCCTAAGATTCCTTCATAATATCTCTCAAAATCCCTAACCAATCACTAAAGAAAAAGGTAGAAATCTACATCTTCTAAGATAATCTATGACCTCTGGATGTTTTTGGATTTCCATGAGTTTGAAATGCTAAAAGGAGCCTTCCCAAATGATAAAAGGTGCTTAAAACTCTACGTGGCCTCTAAAATCCGTCCATAACTGCTTCTAGCACCTAGGTGCTAGTTTTTGGGTGAGACCGATGCCTATATGCCATTTATGGAGCTAGGGCCCTAGGCACCATTTCTAGCAGCTATGCGCCACCCTAGTGGCAGCATGGCCGTTTCGTGCCATTTTTCTCTATTTTGCTCCATTCCAGTTCCAGACTGCTCCAAGTGTTATTCCTACAAGATAAACATGGAAATAAATTTTATTTAACATTTAATTTAATTTAAAATTATCTGATAAATGTAATGATGATTGAGCATAGAAAGACATTTCAAAATGTGTCAAATCAAAATTTTCTTCCTTGCTTGATTTGACTCATAATTACACCATTTTGGCTCCATTTTCTTCAAAACTCCATTTTTTTTACCTGGAACCAAAAACATGAAAAATAGCTTCCTTTAAAGTGAAATATCATTAAATATGAGCATAAAATGTATATGAAAAAGTAGGTAATTTTTAGGCAAGTCAATACCCTCAAACTTGAATGTTACTTGTCTCCAAGTAACACCACAACTTTAAAAATCTAGTTTGTTGATTTGAGGTAGTGGGTTTTAGTAGAGTTGCCTATAATTTTGTCTCAAAAGTTTGATAGTGTAACTTGAGTGAAATTTTAGCAAATCAACTTTAGTGCTAGGCTGTAAGAATATCTTAGATTAAACTTAAGAACCTTGATTTTATATTTACTTCAAAAAATTGAAACTTGTCAAACTAAAGATTCTTAGAAAGTTTAAAAATATAATTTAAGCTCCTTATCTATACCAATTTGACCAATAATTTTTCGGAATAAGAATAATCTTAGTATTGTTTCTAAGCTTTTCATTTAAAAAGATTTAAGTGATACCAATTTTTGTTTAAGATTCTCCTCAAGAATTTCTTGTTACTTTTTCTTTTTCTTTTTCTCTTTTTTATTTCTAGATAAATTTCAATCCTATCTTTTCTTTTCCTTTTCATGTGAGGATTAATATTTCTAAATAGTCTTTAATAGTTTAGAATTTTACTATCTTCTTTCTGAAGTTCAAAAGTCAAAACTTTCCCTCACTTTTTAAAAGTGTTAGTATTAGTTTGAAAATGGTTTTAATAAAGGCTCAATAGAGTATATCTCTAAAATCTTAGATTTTCAAATATTCAACTCCTTTTTACCATAAGTAGCAAAATCATTTTCCTAATGTTTCCTGAAAAATAACTTAACTCTAGAAAAATTTCATCACATAGGATCCCAACAAAGTTTTTCTAACATTTTTAAAATCAATCTTATAGTAACCTAAGATAACACCACATGCAAAAAGTCATTTTAAAAGTGAAATCAAATTTAATACAAGCAATCAAGGACAAATAAAGTTTAACATTGAAATTTATTGTTCTTCCTCCCCCCAAACTTGAATTTTTAAATATTGTTTGATTAATTCCAAAAAGTGTAGCAGACAGAAAAAGTAAAAGCTGAATCTACTAGCTACTACAATAGCCTATCAAATTCATATACATGCATAATAATGATAGAATGAAAGTAAGAGAAAGTAAATCTAGCCTAAAACATGCTTTCAATAATATTAAAGTAAAAGGAATTATACAAACTTTGAAAATCATTTTTCCTCCTCTCCCAAACTTTATTTTTAATATGCATAGCATTTAGTACAAAAAATAAAAGCATGAAGAAAAATCACAGCCCAAAAGTACCATCTACTATAGGTGTTTATCAAAACATTTGCAAAAATACATAGGACAAATAATTGTGCAGTAGAAAGCAAATCTAAACTAAACATGCTAGAATGAAATTGACTAAACAAAAGTCTAACTACAATAACATGTATTAGCATAGGAATATATATTAAAGTGTTCCCCAAATCCTCTATATTGTTGTATTATAAAAAAAACAAACTTGATGAATGAGGTTAATTCATCCCTTAACTCATCGCATCTCACTACCTTACTTCTAATTTCTAACGGAATCACAATACTGATATATGAAGTTCCATCCATGAATTTTATATGATTATCTTCATGGATAAGATTATCCCTATTACGTTGGGTTGCAGACACCAACCTCAGACATCACCTTATCTCATTAATTAAGCAACTCCAATAGTTATATGGATAGTGTAAGATCATCCACATGTTGCTCATTCAGTAGGTTCACAATCCTATTGAATGAAAACATGGTAAGGTAAAGGAAGTAACAAGATTGCGATGGAACTGTCACTGTCCAAACTCATGATTTCCTATGTAAAAATCAAGTTTTCTTAAGGCTCTAATCATAGTGGACTCATTAATCCAACTACTACAAGATACATTTACAAGAAAAATGATAATAATGAGTTAAGGAATCACCTCCCTCATGACACCAAAGATCAAATCAATCCACTTATAATCCAAACATCATCCAACATCAATCAAACTGAGCAATCCACAAGGACACACAAAGATCAAATCAATCCACTAATAATCCAAACATCTACTAACATCAATCAAACTGATCAAACCACACTAAAAAAGACATATCACACCTCAATCAATCTAAATCAAACCACTCTGATAACTTTGGGTTGCCTCCCACAAAATGTTTGGTTTAACATCGCCAGCCCAAGAAAGGGTTCCTCCCAAATGAAAATTCCATGTAAGTAATCCTTAATAAATCACTCAATCTTTTTCGGATCATAGGATTCCTAGTAAATCCTCAAAGTTCAGTTTTTCTTTCAGCTTTTCTTTTTCATATTGATTCAGATTATTTTTCCTCTTGTTTAATTCTAGATCCAATATTCTTCCATTGATTTTCTTAAATTGCATAATAATATCATCCTTAAAATTTGTAAGAAATGGATATCTATATGATAATTCAAGATGTCCTAAACTTTGGATTGGATTCTCTCTATATGATTTAGATTTTGGGTCAAATTCTACTAGATTACTCTTCTTTCTCAAATTATCTTCTAATTCTTTCCCTTGGGGCTAAAGAAATGGTGGAGGTGGTTTTTATAAATCTATCTTGGTTGATGAAATAAATATTTCTAGTTCCACTTTTCTCAACTTATTGTTTATTTGAACCATATCCTCCAATTATCTTCCACTTTTTAATTGGAAATCATTATCTTTCCCACATTCTCCTCCTTAGGGTCTATCTCAGGGTCACTAGGTAAATTCTTTGAAGGATGATTATTAATTGAATTACAACCTACTTTAGTTGGTTTTTTATATTCTTTATTGTGACCCCTGTTCTCTTCACTCAACTTTTCATTTGAATAACAATCTCTTCTAAAAATAACTCCTACTCATTATATGGGTTGGAGTTAAAATGATGAGGAAAAGAAAGTCCTTTGTTATAATAGATTTGATTATTCCAATTACAAGTGAGATTAAGTTGATTATCTTTCCAAAATTGGTTTTCTCCTCCACAATTGTTATTCTAGTTAAGGTTTGAATGATTTTCCTAACCTGGGCTGTAATAATTGAAATAAGGATTATATATCTCATGACTAGTTTCAAAAGAGTTAGTTTCGATCAATTATCCAAACAAATTTTCCTTAATAATTGGGAGTCCTTAAGGATAACTTCCTATATATTGTTCTAACTTTCTCGCAATATTTGCAAAATGAGAAGTTAAAATAGTAAGCATATCTTCTTGAAAGTTTGCTACCCTCTTGGGTTTTACTTTATCTAAATTACTAGAATTATAATTGATACACCTAAAATATATAGTATTTATGTACACATTTTTATCCCTATTTTTAAGGATATTGCACTTTAATTGAAGTTATTTGTGTGTTATTCTTTCAGGTACAATCAAATGGATGAAAAATGGTGAAAGGAGTGAAAAATGATCAAATTTGGAGCAAAAATGAAGAACGTGTGCAGAAGAATTGTGGTATCTAAGTGCCCGGGACTGGTGCTTAAGCGTTAAGAAAACTGATAAGTCCACACCTAAGAAGAATTGAGGAAACTCTTGGAAGATTCATTAAATGTGGACACATTTTAAAGAGACACAAAAGTACCTTTTGGAAAATTATAAAAGAAGACTTGGATTAGATTAAGAATAGACTCCTACATGCCCCACTCTAGACGCCACCAAATCCTCTCTCATAGATTAATTAGGATACTTTTTTAGAGAGAAGAAGGAGAGGAGTTGTAGTGTGTGAGTAGAGAGTATTGTAAGAGAAAGGAAGAGAAGAGATTCAAAGGAACTTTAAGATTTTGGTTGAAAGGATTTGAGATAAGCTTTTATCTTTATGACTACATTTTGTTTTAATTTAGATTTCTTGTTTGTTTACATGATTTTTAATTTTAAACTTAAGTGTGGTTGTTTTTTTCCATGAATTCTGGTAGTTTTCTTTATCTTTTTTGGTAAAATGATAAGTGATTAAGTGTTGGATGGAAGTTGTGTGAAGAATTAATCTGTAATGTTGGAATAAGTTGTGATGATTTTAAACCTTGGACTTCATGTACTTCCTGATTTGGTGAACTAAGATGTTAATATCTGTTGTGAGAATATATAAGATCCAAGATGGTATTGCCCCAGTTAACTAATGGTATGATCACATGAGATTGTATGGATGAGAATGTAATTCGTATGGTTGAGTGTAAATAAATAGGAAAATAATCTTTGAAGGGTGTAGGGTTAGAGGACTTTAAAGTGACAGGTTAAATCCCCCAATTTGGTTTATAATTTTAGGTCTTGATACGAGATATTATCCCCCAAGTTGAGGGAGAAGAGGGAACTCTAGTGTGAGAGCTAGTATCTTCCCTACCTAGCCCATCTTCAAGTTTATTCAAACTTTAAATTAACCAATGTTCTTTATAGCATCTCTAGTAAGGGTAACGAATAATATTGTTCCTGTTTGACAACACAATTTAAATACTTCCACAATAGAATTCCCATGCTTGTTATTGGTTCATGATAAGAAAAATGATATTTTATTTATATTGCCTTCATCTTACAAATATCTAGTTTAAATTTAATTAGTTGTTAGGTTATTTTCAATTATCAAAAATTACCAAAAAAGAATCAAACTTTAATTCATATTATGAAATCTATAGTTTGAGTAAAAAAATTTTGTAAATTAGAATTTGTTATTTAGTTTCTTCGGACTTATTTAGCAATTAAAATTCTCCCTATGGGTTCGATATTTGGGGCTTAATAAAAAAGTCCTATATTATTTGATAACGATTTACATGCATATCATCCCATATTTAAATATAATAATTACACTCTTATTTTCTTCAAAGTCAAGTTTCTTAAGCTGTTGCAAAGTAAGAAAAACTTAATAATATGACCACATACATCGTAGTACTATCATATAAGATCAGGATCAATAATCCAAACTAAAATATAAATTATTCTATTGATCTGCCATTTTTATATTAAATTCATGGAGTATTTTTTTATTCATATTCCTCTGAAAAGTTCTCTCTAGTTTTGATTCGTAGATTTCAAGGTCTGTAGCTCCTAAACTATGCATACAAAAGTAAAGACTTAACTAATAGGACACATATAAAAAATATGTTTGGTATTTTGGATTTTATTTAAAATAAACATACAAAAACACATAAGATAATAACACTACAATTTCTAAATCTAAGTCTTGTAAGCCTAACCAAAAATTCTCCAAAAGTTCTTAATACAAAAAAATAATGTACTATTTTATGTATACATTTTGTGTTTATTTTGGTGATATTGCGCTTTAAAGAATGGTACTTTCATGTTTTGTTGCAAGTATGTTAATATTAGGAATTTTGAGCAAAAAATAGCAAAAAGGAGAAAATTTGGAGCTAAAAAAGAGATTTTCGTGATCCTGACCATCTTCCTGAGAGTTAGCACCAGAAGCGCCAGAAACTGGTGCCAAAGGTACCATTTTATAGAGAAGAGGTGTCAGAGGTGCTAGTATGGCGCCAAAAGTGCCAAAATCTAGAGAATTGTGTGGACTTCATTAGGCTAGCTATAGAGGCTCTGGATTGGCTCCAAAAGCTCCAATGATGAATTAAGCTGGAGTAATTTGGTTTGTGACTATTTTTGAGTTGTTTTTGAATGCTTCAAACATTTCAAACGTCCTAAGGAGTAGTTTAATGCATCTAGACACTTTGGTAGGCTCTTTAATGAAGAGATTTGTCTCTTGGATGAAGGGACATATCTCTTAGTGAAAAAAGGTGTGACTTTTGGGGGAAAATATGAGGGAATTTTCAATTACTTTTGGGCCCTAATTAAAAAGGAGAGGGGTATAGAGAGGAGGGGAGGTGATATAGAGAGAAAGGTTTTGGCGTGAGAGAGAAGGGAGGATTTTCTTCTAAGGTTGTAAAGGGAAGGGGAAGGTGAGAGATTTATTCTTCATTACACCTCTAAGAAAGAATTGTGTGTCATTCTACAGAGATAAAATGCTTAAAAGGAACTTATAGGGACTTAATTGGGAAGGAATGAGAGATAATTTATGTACTTTTTTTTGTTGTTTTGTACTTTTATTTTTATATATGAAATCTGTGTTTTATCATATCCTACTTATGACTTATGAGTAGTCTTCTTTATCTTTCTTCCTACAATGAGATATGGTTTTGTGAAGAGTTAGTTTTGTTTTGTAAGGTTTTAAATTTCAATAAATTGTGATGATTCAAACTCTGATCGTAATTTACTTTTTGATCTGGTCAATTGAAATGTTAAAATTTATTGAGAAACATACGATTCGAAAGGGATATGCTTTCTACAACAAGGTAAGAGTCACATTCAATTTGATGGGTGAGAATGTAATCCATGGGGTTGCGTGCAAATTAATAGGGAAATAAACTTTGATGGGCGCAGAGTTGGAGATTTTAAGGTGACAGAGTAAAATCCAAAATTTGTTCCAGGTTCTTGGAAAGTAAAGTAAGATTGTTAGCCCTCAGGCAAGGGATAAGTGAGAGCTCTAGAGTGACATCTAGTATCCTCTCAACCTAACCACATATTTAGGGATCAAACTCTAGATTAGTCAATGTTCTTTATGCACTCTCAGAGGGTAAAGAATAGGATTTCTCCTATTTTTCACATTATAATTTTATATGTATTTGAAATGATTTTAATTTCTTCACATTCCATAAACTCATTGTAAAGGAGAAGGATGCTTTCTTAAATTTGAACTCTTTGTTTCAAAACTTTGTTTAGTCTTTATAAGTTTAATTTTGATGTTTAGAAATTAGTTTAGTTAACTTAGTTCTTTCAACTACATTTCATTTAACACACATTAAATTTACTTTAGATTTGTTTTGCTTACTTAAGTTTAATAGTTTGAATATTGTGTTTGACGTTATAACAATAAGAATTTCCAACTCCCCGTGGGATCAATACTTAGGACTCCATTAGAGCCCTTTATTACTTGAGCAATATGTATTCTTGCATTATTATTTTGAATTTTACAACTTAGAGATTTTAAAAGATAAAATTATTTATGATGAATTGGTTTTTATTAAGATTGAACTGCATATTTACTATTAGTGTTTTCCAACAACCACCTCATGTTTTTGGCGTCGTTGTTGGGGAGAAATGGTAAATTACTTTATAATTGAGAACCTTTTATTTGAACTGAAAAACCATTTGTAGTTTAATTAAAAATTATTATATTTTAGTGTGTTTGCTTATTTTTATTGCTTATTTTATTTGTGTATGTGTAGTTTAAGGTCGGTAGGTTTAATACCTTATGATTCGGAGTTAGAGAGAACTTTTAGAAAAATTTAAAAATAAAAAATAGAGATAGATAATTTGAACTAAATGGCTTGCAACTTGAATAATTTTGGAAATGAAAATGAACAACATCAAAGAATTTTAAGATATTATGTTAACCTAAAGCTAATGAAATTCATTTGAGTATACAAGACTCTGTTGTAGCCACCAATTCATTTAGGCTTAAACCTACTATCATCTATATGGTATAAAATAATCAATTTAGGAGAACACCTACTGAAGATTCTAGCTTACAAATTGCTAGTTTTCTAGAATTGTGTGCTACATTTAAATATGATGGAGTGTTGAATGATGCTATCAGACTTAAATTTTTTCCTTTTTCACTAAGGGATAAAGCTAAGATGTGGTTAAACTCATTAGCACCTGAATCTATCAAAACTTGGGGAGACTTATCACAAAAATGTTTATCGAAATATTTTCCTCCATAAAAAATTACTAAGCTTAGAAATGATAATACATCTTTTTATGATTTTGAAGGGGTATCAATTTATGAAGCTTGGGAAAGATTTAAAGATCTTCTTAGAAAGTGTCCACATCATGCGTTGTCAGATTGGTTAATAATTTAAATTTTTTATAATAGAATGATTGGATCTCTTAGATCAGTAATTGATGCTGCCACTAGTGGATCATTAATGTCAAAATCATTTGATGAAGCACATTATTTACTTGAAGAGATGACTACTAAAAATTTTCAATGGCATTTTGAAAGGGTAAATCCAAAAGAGTAGCAAGTGTTCATGATTCTAATGCAATATATATGTTGGCTGATCAAATTGTTGTAATATCAAAGGAGATAGATCAATATGGAATGAATTATTCTAAGACACCTCCTATTCTTGAGGAAAATTCACTCGGACAAATAATAAAATCTCAATCTTTGTATGAAACTTTAAATACAATAAACAGCCGATCTAGTAATCCTTATTCCAATATTATAATCCTGGTTGGAAAAATTAACTGAATTTAAATTGGAGTAATAATAACTTTAATGTTGTAAATCTGCAATGGGGGAACCCTTTTGGAAACTCCAGAAATCAAGGGAATTCAAACTAAAAAATTTATTACCTTCCAGGTTTCAATTGCAATTTGTAGTGTAAGGAGAAGAAAATGTCAATGAATGAATTAAAACTACAAATGGGTAGTCAATTACAAAGTCAAAGAGCTGCAATTAGAAACATGGAAAATTAATTGGAATGTATTACTACTGCACTTAGCAATAGACCTCTAGAAACGTTGCCTAGTAATGTTGAAGTTAATCCAAAAGAACAGAACAAAGAGCAAATTAAGGCTATTAACTAAGAAGTGGAAAAGAATTGGGAAAAAAATTCAAAAAGAAGTTAAAGTTGAAAAAGAAGGGGCTGAAAATGAAAAATCTAATGAAGATATTCATTTTGAGTCAAAATATCCTATCAAACCTGTCACTGCTTGGCACTCGTCATTCACGGTCGCCATCAATTCGCTCATTATCATGGTGATTGTCATTAAAGACGTTGGTATTGTTATTTATCAATCAAGTAGTTGCCACTCTGTTTATTTATTTTATTGCCTATTATCCAATTTACCTTAATCTTTTGGATCAAGTGAAAGATCCTCAAGTATTAAGGAATTAAGAGAAAGGGAAAAGGCAAATGATATAAGATAAGAGAAATGTTGGAAGGTAAACTTATAGAGAAGACTCTACAATGTCAAATTTTCATATAAGGAAAACCATATAAAAGGTCTGATAACCAGAGACTTAGGTTGATCACCTATTCTGAATTCCATATTCTCCTATAAGTGCGAGCTTCTATAGTTAGTACATCTTAGGTAATACTAGATTTATCTAAGGAAACTCTTTATTCTTGTTAACACTTCTTCTCTTATGAAATGTCAAGGTCAAGGAAAGAAAAAATAGAAGTTTTATTCCTAGGGTAATAGTTTACTAAGAATTCATTCTACCCGGAAGGTTTTGTTTTGTTTTATTTATTAATGTCACATCATGTCATTTTGTTTGGTTTTATTTTATCTTTGCCATGTCATGTTGTTTTATTTTTTGGGTTATGTTGTCTTGAAAATCCTATTCTGAATTTAGTCATAAAAAATAGAGTTAGTACACCCTATAACATGCAAAAGAAATCTAAAAAAAATTTATTTTCATGTCTCCAATGAACTTGCAAAACATAACACGATTAGCATAAAATCATGCTCTCAGATTTATCAATTTTAGTTGGTTATTTAATTGCTAGACTAATTTTTAAATGACCTGGTCAAGATCTATATGGCTTTGTTGTTTCAGGGCCTTAAAAATATTCATATTTACTTAGTCCGAAAGATGTTTAAACCAGGACTGAAAGATTCTTGTCAGTAACCAGAAATTACGCCGTCTAAGAAATCTCCATAAACCTGAACAGAATTTTCAATTTGCATTTGGTGATCTTTGTTCATTAGGGTTTAATATAAGTTTTTAACTGCTTAAAACCAAATCCTAAAGATATTTAAGAGGTGAAAATGAAAGGAAAAGCACCATTTTTCAAATACTATGGCTTCTCTAAAGAAACCGCTAGATATGAAATTTTCAACAGGAGGAAGTTCGTCAGTCTTGATGCACAGAAGTTATAAGGTTGAGTTCTTGTGCAGAAAAGACTAATCAAGGAGTGAGGCTTTGTCAATCAAGGACACAACACACCAAATACTCAAGTGGAGGAGATTATTGCACAGAGAAGTTGGGAAGTACTTTTCTATACCACTACTGTTATAGTAGTTTCTAAGGAGTAAGAGTTTTACACTAATCTTCATGGAATTAACCAAGGAGTCTTCTATGTTCATAGCCGGTGGTACAATTTACTCCTTTGAAAATAAAAGTCATGTTTATGATTGAAAGATTTTCTATTTGCCACCATAAGAATTTTTTCCCTACGAGAGATGAAGATGCAAATTAGGAGACCAAAGATAATAGACATGCAAGTTTTTCTTCATCATTATTGAATTCTGTATCAAAGGCTTGGCATTTATTTTTTGCATCAAAACTACTTCCTACTATGAAAATAAGTAAGGAGACAAAGGAATGTGCAATTTTGAATTATTGTATTAAAATCGGAAGAAATATTGATGCTGGTGCTTTAATAGTAAATTTTGTTTTGGGTTTAATCATCAAAGGATTGACTTATAGAGTTGGACATCCATCTACCATATTCTTTCTATGTAGCCAGTTTCAAGTGCCTTATAAAAGTTGGGTAAAATTGCTTCTCACTTGAAGCTCATAGAACCAGAAGTTTATTGTAATTGTAGAGGAATTAGGGAGGAGAAAGATATGAATATATTGATGGATCAAGCGTACCAAAATTGATAGCCTATTAAGCCTTACTTTAGGTTGAATGCACTCTTGAAAAGAATTAATAAGTTGAAAAAAGAGGTACAAAATCTTATGCATTCAATTGGAAATATTTCTAAAATGCTTGACAACTTGGATTGGAGGATGAAGGAACACTTTGAACACACTGGACATATTGAAGAAGGTTTGGTGTGTATGTTTAAGAAAAATGTTTTGGTTGAAGAAGATTTGACAGATGAATTTCTACATCAAACTTCTTACAACATGTACGTGCACTATTAAACCATGGGAAATATTCAAGATGATGAAAGTGAAGAAGATCTTTGAACTCATCTTAGTATGGACTTCATAGTTAAAATTGTTGTTATGTGTTTGTAATGTATTTGATTTAATTTTTTGTGGAACCTTAAATGTACTTTTTGTTTAATTTTTCATATTTAGGCTTCAACATTATTTTCTTGGCTTGATTTCAACGCTGAATTAAGTGTGTTGGCTTGAAAATTGTTAATTTGTATCATTCAGATTTTATATATAAATTTGAATTTTGTGTTATTTGTGAAATTTTGTGTTAGAAAACTGTTTAATTAAGATTATAAGTGTTTAATTAAATTAATTAGAGGTTGATGTGGTGCGGTACATAGCAGATCTTTGAAGAAAAACGAAATCTAAAAATTTTTAGCGTTGGTGCCTGAGGTGCCATTATTCAAAGAAGCGACGCCAGAAGCGCTAGATTGGTGCCATTTACCCGAAAATGCCCAAAATCACTTAAAAGTGCAAAATACCCATGTAAAACGCTTCTACCTCTAAACCAAAGTCGAAACTCAACCTAGGACTTTAGATTTTGTGGATTTGAGGAGATTTCAAAGCCTAGAAGTCTTTGATTTCATCTTATTTTGGTAAGAACTTCCCTTTAACCTAGTAATTTTTTATTTTCACCATGGATTTACCCTATATTTTGAGAAATTCGAAAATTTGAGTGTTCTTTAAAGAATTTTAAGGACAACCCATAGTGAAAAGCTTCTTACCAAATATTCCTACTTTTGGAGTTTAATTTATAATGTTGTGAATTTATTTGGATTTTTTACAATTTATATTGAAATTCTTATGGTTCCAAGAGTAAAGAGGGTAAAGCCTATAAGACATTTTTATGTAAGGAGATTTGCTAATTTCAACGCCCAACATAACTATCATACTAAAATGGGCTCGAGAAAGTTGATTCAAGAGCGAGCATTTTCAAATCCGGGAGGAGAGCTCGAAGGACTGATTACAACTCGGAAGTGGGAAACCTTTTGCTAATTAAATGTAGTAGCCATTATTTCGGTGATTCAAGAATTTTATGCCAATCTTCAAGTGACAATGGACAATCACATTTATGTTCTAGTTAAGCAAGTCGAATTTACTTGAATAAGAATCAATGAATTTTATGGATTAAGAAATTCATTTCATTATGAGTATGTTGCATTTGTGATGACTGACTCATCAATTGATGATGTAATTGCTATCTCACTGATGGAAGAGGAGAATGGAACTTTAAAAATAATCACAAAGTCAATTTCTCCACTTCTATTTTAATTGTCAATCTAAAGCATGACATTCCTTCATCTCTATGAAGTTGCTTCTAACTAATCACCTGAGTGAAGTAACTAAAGAAAGAGTAGTGTTGAAGTCTTGTATTCAAGAAATGAAAGCAGTTGATGTTGGTGCTTGTATTGTGCATAATTCTCAAAGCATTGCTAGTAGTGGGATAACTAGTTGTTTGGGATATCGTGCCCTAATTTTCACTTTATGTGAACAATTAGGAGTAGAATTTGGTCAAAATGAAGAAATGTTGCAACCACTGAAACCCATTGGAAAATCCACTGTGCTTAAATTTGAATCATTTACTAGATCTAGGAGTAGAAGTAGTGATAGACCTTCCACATTAGTTGCAGGACCATCTACATCACTTGAAAATATTATGGATCACTTAATGATTCAACAGTCAGCTTTTATAGCAATGCAGAACAAAATATGAAGTATAGAAGTCAGAAATGCGTACAATGATGAATATAAGCAGTAAAGAATTCAACACGATATTACATATGAAGAGGCGATGATTAGATTCTTGAAAGGTGACCGTACAGTAGAGTTTTCTGCATTTCCCAACTTAATGCCTTATGTGCACGAAGATGAAGAAGAAGAACAAGAAGAGGAAGAAGAGGAAGAGGAGGATGCTGAAGAGTAAAATTTTATTTAGGTTTTAGTTGTTTATATATGTTGTTATTTGTTTTGTTTTATTAATGATTGTATATGTGGAACATTTATGTGTTTAATTTGTGGATATATTGAACTGGTGTATGTAATAGTAAATTTGTCGGCACTATTTTTGGTGTGGGGTTTGCCCGTAAGAAGCTGTCGGTCATCGGAATTGAAATCCCATTGCCTGCTTCGGAAGGACATAAAAAAAAATTTAGTTTTGAAAAAGATGAAGTCAAACTGACTCCATAATTTTCATAGTTTAAATGAAAGAGCGCTTTACCTCAAATCATGTATCTATCCCGAAGGATGAACACAAGAATTGAGGGTGAGGCTCGATCAAATAAACTAGAGAAAGTTATGACAATCCGTTTGATCTACGAAACCAATGTATTGGCCGACAAGTTCCCCTATTTAATATAAGAAATTAAATAGGGTTTACATTATGCTGGGTTCGGGAAAAGCTTCCTATAAGGGCAAGCCCCTATAGTTAATTACATCTTAAGTAACAGAAGTTACTTAAAAATACTCTCAATAGAATCAAGAAAAATTACCTTCAAGGAGTTCAAATGGTAAGGATATTTCAAAGATATTGGATGGAGAAATATGAAAAGGATTGGTTCAAATTTGGAACATTTTGTTTTGGAGTCCAAAGGAGGAAATACTAGAGGATGTCACGGATCCGAAGGAGAACTTCGGTGACTTCCCAAGCTATCCTATTATTTGGCTTTAATTTAGGAGAAATCATTTAAAT
>JXCR01145407.1:504-20605 GCA_002079205.1 Phalaenopsis hybrid cultivar | reverse complement strand
TTGTATTTCGAGCCAAAACGAGCCGAACACGAACGAACACATCTTAGTTCATGTTCGGCTTGTTAACTTATCGAACGAAATTAACGAGCCGAACACGAGCTTCTTAACGAGCCGAACACGAGCTGTTCGCGAACAACGAGCCGTTTTGACAGCCCTACATTCAATATGACATAATGGAGAAAAAGGATTTAATATGACATAATGGAGAAAAAGGATTCATCTAGCCTACCCCACTTAGGCTCTGTTTGGGGCAGCTACAGTTTCTCAGCTTTTTCAGCTGCAGCTGCAATGCCCCAGGAAGTTGCTGCGGGGAAGCTAACTGTCTGTTTGGTGCAGCTATGTGAAAATAGCTGCGGGCCAGCTGTTTTTGGTAAAATGATCATGTTGACTCTGTTTGGTAAAACTGTTTAAAAGAAGACTGAAAGAACCACATTTTTGAAACTTCAGAAGCTGAAATTCATTTCATAACAGAAATTTTTTATAAAAGGTTCAAATTTATTAAATTTATTTTTTTTGAATTTTGATTGAATTCCTTCATTTTTCTTTCCTTTAAATGCAAAAAACATATTTATAAATAGAGGGTGCTGGTAATAATTTCTGCAGAAGCCTCCCCAAATCTTTATCCTTTTCATTAGAGAACTTCTATAGAAGCTTCCCCGCTTTTACCCACCGACCGATTCTCATCATCTCAAAAACATTCCATTCATCATCCATATCCCTTATCTACTACACATGATGGAGCTTACTAGTATACAAGCTGACAGGTGCATGCTAAAATATGTACATATTATGAGTATCTATACATAATGAGTATCATTTATGCATTCTTATTGCAAGTTTTGGAGAGTATGGTGGGATTAAAACAATGTGTGCATGCATGTTTCTATATTTAATATTTACAAGTATGAATTCAAAACCCAATATATGGAAGTGGGACAAAAAAAACTCAAAAGAAACAACTTCAACGGAACCTAACTAATATGTTCAGAAAGATTAATAGGAAACACTTGAAACCTTTTTCTTATCGCAGTCCTGACAGTCTTTCGGGTTATGTACATTGTCAGCATTTTGATTGCAAACACAAACATGAAAGCAAATTAACTGTAGGTTAAAGAAAGACCAAAGAACTAAATGAGAATTCTTCAAATTAATATGTTTATGAGTGAATAATTTATGAAATTTTATTCATTATAATTCAACAATAATTTATTAGAAAATAAGAACATAAGAAAAAAAAGAACCGAAGAAAATTTGATTTAACAAATAACAAAGGCCAGCGATTTCAATTTTGCAGCAAAGAAAAAGCTGTTGAAACAGCCTTCCGATTTGCTGTGCTTCCTCTGCTTGGACGAAGGATACCACAAAATCTCAGCATTCCTACATTTTCTCAAAATTTCCAAGAATGAAAATAAAAAAAAAATTGCCATCGATTGAAGAAGAAAAACCCGGAGACTACAAACAGACCATCTACTTCGTAACTAGCAAAGAATAGAAAAATCTGAATCTGGAATTAGCATATCTGAAACACTTATACATCAAAATCGAAGCCCTATAAAATGAAAGCACAATGAACCTTTCTCCGTCATATATATGGCATCCCAACCACATCAAGCCTCTGACTAACCAAGACGAAGAATCCCAGCAATGCAAGCCGCTTCGGCGTCGCCATGGCTTCCGGTGATTTCTCTGCTCTTTGCTCTCAGACAGCCAAAGGAGCGGCGAGGAGAGCCCTAGCCATGTGGGCCGAAGAAGCGAAGGGAAGGGCAGAGATCGGGGCAGCAGGGTAAAATGCATATGCGAAATGCTGGCCGCGAGGTATAACCAACGGCCCGCTTTTTGTTGAAATCCGACCGCGGCTCACTCGAAGCTCCCCCTTTGCTGCGCCAAACGGATGAAAACAGCGGCAGCTTGCCTCGCCGCTCTCCCACAGCCGTGCCAAATTGACCCTTAGTGGGATAAAGGCTTGTTGTTGGTGTTGCTTCTTCTGATTTTTTTTTAATTACTAAAATCTCTGAAGCGATTTTTGTTATTTTGTTATAGATTAGATGCTTTTATTATTATTATTAATTTATTGTACATTCTTACAGCTAATTATTTATTTTTTCTCAGGGATGTTGCAATCACGTCTAATAGAAAGAATACTGATCAGCATATTTCATTACTGAGGTGGTTAGTTGAAGACAATAGATATGAAGTTGTGTCCCTTGAATTCGGAAGTGATAAATATATACCCAGGATTGATTTGCAAGGTACATTGTTTGAGTTCAGTTTCTCCTTTTTTTTTCTTTTTCTTTTTGAGTGATTGAATGAACAGTCTAATTATAACTTTCTGCACTTTGACGCTTTGAATAACATACTAAAGTGTTCATTTTCCCAAACTCTTTATTTAACTGGTTTCATTGCTACGACTCGTCTCATAATTTTACTTTGTAGTACTCAATGCATTACAATCGATCTTTCTGTGTGTAATGGTTTTCTAGCTGTTTCATTCTTTAGGTTTGAAGGCTTTTTCTTTCAATAGCTGGGTTATATTCTCAACTAAAATTCTGATTATATATTAGGCTGTACCATAGCAAGCAATTGCAAAATTATGTGAAATTAATTGGCAAATATCACACAAAATTAAAAAGCTTAGCTTTAGTATATTTGAGATGTTTTGCCGTATGAATTTTCTTGCACGTGTAGTTTCTGTTAGTTTATGAAATTACTATTCTATGATAATTCACAGTGAAATTCATATATAAATGCAACTCTTTCACTTCTTCATTGTATCCCAACCCATGTCTTTCTGGTCTACCCCACTTTCTCTGACACAGGAACTTGCCTAGTAGTGTAGCTGTTACAGTACCACAAAATCAATATTGTGTGAGACAGGAGATGGGCAGCCAAAACAGTCTCGTTCTCCTTTCTTATGCTCTCTTTCCGATTATCTTTCATTTATTTTTAAATCTTTTTTGTATATGTATTGTATTGGGGTTTGAAAGTCGGTTTTTATGGTATTTTCTATCAAAACAGTCGTTGACGTCCCAGTTTTCCCTTTCGAGTGTTGTATTCCAAGGCAAGCATGTGCTCTGGCTGTAACCCGTTCGAGGTGGTAATCTCTTATCTTGAGATTGAGTAGTGCTCTGGCTGTGACTTGTTCCCAAAGGGATATTTATTGTTACCCAACTCCTTCGCAGCCTTTCCAGCCGTCGCCATTGCCTTCTCTCTCTTCTCTTTAATGCCCTCGCAGTCCCAGCTCTCCTCCTTCGCCACCACCCATGTTTCCTCCCTCGCCTCGCTTTTTCGACTGTTGTCCGGCCCTCCGTACTTGGTGTTGCTGCCCCGGACAAAAACCTTGCTGTCTTTTTCCTACAATCGCGTCACACAACCACCTATTTCATTAATGCCAGCAATTCCCCTAGCTGCCACACCCATTGGACTGCACTCCTCTTGTTGTCCTGCCGTCCACAACCCTTTCCCTTCGTTGCCCCTCAATGTCCTAGCCCTCCCCTTGGCTGTTGCTGTTGTTCCAGGCCCTCAGTGTCACCGACAACGCAATTTCAACCCCACCTTTTGCTATTCCAACAACCCACACTTAGAGCTGTTAAAGATCTGATTTCGAGTTGAGCTGGGGTTGGCTCAAAATTGACTAAAAAAAATTCAATAAAAATTTCTGGCTCATAGATCGATTCATTTAGTTCAATCCGATTTCGAACCGAGCCAAAATTCAAATATATTTTCGAGTGATTAAGATCTTCAAGCTAAATTGGCTAAATTCCCAGCCCTAACATCACTAGGGTTGTTAACGATCCGATTTTTATTTGAGTTGGGGTGAGCTTGAAAAAAATTCGATCTAAAGTTTTAGCTCGTAGCTCAGCTCGTTTATTTCGATCTGATCCCAATTTGAGCCAAAGTTTGAATTAATTTTTGAGTGATTAATGATCTGCAAGGTAAATTCAGAGCCCTACCCACAACCCATTTCATCATCCTACCACCACTCCCCGACCACCTAGTCGACCTCCTCTTTCCTCGAATTGAGCCCTAGTTTGAATTTGTGTCTTGTTTTGTTGTAATTTTCCTTCCAAGTATGTTTGATCATAATCGTCTATTTGTTTTTAGAAATAACATTTACATTTCCAATTGCGGTTCGGGTTAACTCTGATATCATTTAGTATTAGAGCTGGGTCGGCTCGAAAAAAATTCGTTCTAAAATTTTGGTTTGTAGCTCGGATTGTTTATTTCGATCCAATCTCGATACGAGCCAAAATTTGAATCAATTTTCGAGTGTTTAATGATCTTCAAGCTAATTTCACTGCCCTGCCCACAACCCATTTCAACCTTCTACCACCACCTCCCAACCACCTAGTCGATCTCCATCTTCCTCGGATCGAGCCCTAGTGTGAATTCTTGTCCTGTGTTGTTGCAATTTTCTTTCCAAGTATGTTTGGTCCTGTCTATTTTTTTTAGTAATAACATTTACTTTGCCAATTGTGGTTCAGCTTAACTCCAGTATCATTTAGCACCAGAGTTATCATAATTTTAGCCCCCCTCCCCCACCTAAAAAAATAAATAATAATAATAATAATAATAATAATAATAATAATAATAATAATAATAATAATAATAATAATAATGATAATAATAATTTTTCTTAGCCCCGCCCTACACACCTTCCACCTACCTAGGGGTGCAAACGTGTTGAGTTCGAGCTCAAACCACCCCCGACTTGAGCTTGATTAATTTTATAAAGTTCAACTTTGAGCTCAAGCTTAAGTCTGCGAGTTCGAGCCTGCTCATGAGCCGGCTTATTTAGTATAAAAGTGAAAATAATATTAAGTTAAAGTAGTGTTATAATAAAATGACATATAATGAGCAATTAGGAAAGAAATAATAAGAAATCACTTATTATAAAATACAAAATATATTTTAATACTTTGAAGATAAAATCTTAAATTTTAATATATTTTTAGTATATTTTTTTATTAATATTTTTTTAATCGAGTCGAATCGAGCTAACGTGTCAAGTAGGAACTAGCTTGAGCTTAACTTGTTAGCTTATCGAGCTTAGTTCACAAGCCATTAATCAAGCCTAGCTCGAGCCGGCCCACGAGTTGGCTTGACTCACAACCCTACACCTACCTTCGCCAAGTGCTATATCAGTTCGATGCCATTCAGAAATGAACCTAGGGTAGAATCATCGTCGAACATAATAGTGAAAGTTGTGGAGAGTACGTAGAACACCTGAATCCCTTCTGTAGGGATGATTCGAGTGGAGAAGAAGACAAGACACAACGTTTTGGATTACAATATCAATGGAGATCTGGAGTTGAAGTGCCTTTTAGAAGATGCATAGATGAGGTACCTATTGAATGATACAGAGATGGATTGACAGTTGGAAGATATAAAGATGTCTTGTCTATTGGAGGATACAATGACTTGGAAATGAAAGTGGACCTATAGGACTTTGAGGGGATAATGGATCCAGATGACTTCCTCCAGTGGATGCAAATTGTTGAGCAAATCTTTGAATACATTAAGGTGCTCGATGACAGAAGAGTGAAGCTCTCTGCCATCAAGATGAAGAATGCATCTTTATGGTGGGAGAATCCGAAGAGGGAGAAACAAAGATAAGGATGTGACACTCTTTTCTTGGGAGAAGGTGAAACGGGAAATACAACGACAATACCTACCCCCGTACTACCATCTGGATATTTTTTTGAAACTCCACTACTTGTAACAAAAGAAGCTATCAATGGAGTACAAGACAAAATTCATGCATCTTAAATTAAGGTGTGAGCCGAAGGAGACAAAGGAGCACACTATAGCCAGGTTTTTGGGAGGCTTGAAGTCCACCGTCAGTAATATGGTCCAACTGCAACTCTATTAGACACTGAGGGATGTGCAGACTTTAGCACTGAAAGTGGAGAGACAAAAAAAGTACCACTTCTCAGGAAGTGGAACAGACTGGTTTGAGTAGGACAAAGCCAGAAAAGAAGCCTGAAAATAGTAGCACGTCCACTACACTCCCAACCGGGAAATGCTTCAGGTGTCATGGTTTTGTATACATCATTCTCTAGTTGTCCGATGAGTTGAGTTGTGACTTTCTCCGAGCAAGGGGCGGTGGATGAAGTTAGCTACGAGGTAGCAACTGAATAAAAAAGTTAAGAGTACTAACTGCCACCAGATGAGACCAAGATGCATGTGGTTCTACGGGTCCTTCGGATTGAGACGTTAAGGGAGCAACAATGGTTTCACTGCAATATGTTTTACACTCATTGCACCGTGTAGGGAAATGTATGCAGCATTATCTTCGATAGAGGTTTCAACAAGAATGTGGCGTCGACATTAATGGTGAACAAGTGGAGCATCACGAGTTAGAGATATCTCTAGCCATATTCTCTAACATGGTTGAAGAAGGAGAACAAGATCAACATGGACAGGACGTGTCATGTGAAGTTTTCGATTTAGAGCTAGTTGTATAATCATGTTTGGTGCGATGTGGTGTTCATGGATGTCTGTCATCATTTGTTGGGGAGATTGTGGTAATATGATCGCAAGACTCAACATGATGGGCATGAGAACAACTAATCATTCACCAAAGATGACAAACACATAGTCCTTCTGCCTTCTGCAGAGTTAGAGATTACATGTGCTATTGCCAATAGTAAAGCATTAGGAGGATCAACCTTAGTGATGACAAATGACTGTGAGAGAGAAGAGTCGATAGCTGACATAGGACAACCAATATAGAGAGAGACTCAGTACATCCTATTTGTTATCTTACCACTCTGACCACCGCCATTTAATGAGATTCATATTGTTCTCATCTCAGATCAGGTTGAACCAACCTTGGGTTGCTTTTGGAGAATTCAACAAAATACACTTGGCATAGACTCACTGTTTAGCTCAACAGGGTATCCCAGGTGGTTGGATCGATATGTATGTTTGCTCGCAAATGAGAATAACTCTTCGGGTGAGACAGTGCAGTTGCCAATGGGATTCAGGTGCTTCTCAAACAGCTGTCGGAGACCCCTCAACCCTGGAAGACTACAACAACTCATCTACTTTCAACATGCAAATAGAAGCTTCAACGCAATCCTGATAGATTGATGCAGTAGCTTTCCCTTTCCCACACATAATTTTCGTGGTACTGTAGCTGCTATTGTACCGTGGGATTCAATGTCGCGTGAATCGGGCTGGAGAAACAGTTCTGTTTTTTTTTATGCTTTCTTTCCTATTATTTTTAATTTTTTTGTCTTTTCCTATATATGTGTTGTGTTAGGGTTTGAAAGTCGATTTTTTTGGTGTTTTCTATCAGGATAGCCTCAGGCATCCAGAGTTTCTTCTTCTAGGGTTGTATCCTAAGGCGAAAATGTGTTTTGTCTGTAACTCATGCATGGTGGTGATGCCCTTCCAAGGGATTGAGTGGGGCTCCGATTGTAGCTCGTACCTGAGGGAGTATTTATCCTTACTCAATTCCTTCACAACTTTTCCAGCCTTTGCCATTGCCTTCCCCTCCCTTTCTTCGTTTTCCTTTCATTCAAAACCCTCTCCCTTTGCCGCTGCCCCTATTTCCTCTCTTGCTTTTTTTTTTTCGACCATTGTCCAGCCCATCGTACTTGCCGTGGCCGCTCAGGCTAGCAGCCTTGCTGCCTTTTTCCTACTGCCACGCTGCCACCTATTTCATTCATTCTAGCCACCCCTTCGTTGCCGCAACTCTAGGACAACACTCCTCTTGTTGTCCTGCAGTCCACCCTTCCTCTTCGCCGCCCCTTGCTGTCCTAGTCTTCCCCTTGTTGCGAATATGAAAATCGGTCCACTGTTTAAATTGACATTCTCATGTTTGACAACAAATTGGATTTGATACTCAAAATTAATGGCTGAATTAATTGCTCTTAATTCCCATGATTTGCTGCAGAAAAGAAAATGAAATAATTAATGAGCTTCATTAATTATTTGATTAATTCCTTAACGGGTGTAATGACATGATAAAATTAATAAATAGACATGTTAGCTCCCCTATAATCTCTCTAGGGATTTGGTTTCTCCCCGACATTTCTTCTTCTTGATTGTGGCTCTCGGGTAAAGAGAAGGAGAGGAGAGAGGAGAGAGGAGAGAGAGAGAGATTGATCTTTCTTGTAATCATCGAGACGATCAACGGGTGTAATCCTCGAGCAATAAAATCCTCTGCAGCTCTGGGGACGTAGACAATTTGTCGAATCACGTAAGTCTATGTGTTTCCGTTGTGTTTTTCTATTTTGCGTTTTTCTCGATCCAATCTTTTGTTTTATTACGTCGTTTTTCACAACAACTGGTATCAAAAGTCATGTTCAGATCTGATGGAAAGAGATGGCCAGAGATGATGTGATGACATCGGGGATCGAGAAGTTTAATGACAATGATTTTAGTTAGTGAATGATGCATATAGAGGATTGTATGACAAGTGTTTGTACCGGGTGTAGACTGCGCTTGATGGCAGTAAGAGATACAATGTTATACTTGTTGAAAAGAATTTTAAGCAGAGACAAGATATTGCCCATGCTGTGAGAGTTGTATGCAAATGTAGGAGTAACCCAGGAAAGTGCTTGGAGGTACAAGACTATGTTAACGCTGATATGTCAACTAAGGATGTTACTTTTGAGAAATTGATGTTGTGTTCGGCTTCAGTTGGTCTTCTAGCATGAAGAAATAAGTTTTGAGTTATAGAGATGGAGGATATCACGTTTGAAGAAAGGGACAACACAGCCAGTGGATGATACAACCATTGTACCAGTCTTCAAGTGAGAGATTTGTTATGAATATGGAAACCGGTCCACTGTTCAAATTAACATTTTATCATGTTTGGTAGCAAATTATATTTGATACTCGAAATTAATTGCTCTTAATTTTTTGTATGATTTGCTGCAGAAGAGAAAAAAAAATAATTAACAGACTTCATTAATTATTTGATTTATTCTTTAATGGGCCTAATGACATGATGAAATTAATAAATAGGCATGTTGACTCTCTTTGTAATATCTCTCGGGATTTGGTTTTCCTCCGACGTTTCTTCGTCTTGATTGTGGCTCTCGGGTAGAGAGGATGAAAGGGGAGAAGAGAGAGGAGAGAGAGAGATTGTTCTTTCTTGTATTCGTCGAGTGTAATCCTTGAGTAATAAAATCCTCTGCAGCTCCATGGACGTAGACAATTTTCCGAACCACGTAAATATGTGTTTCTACTATGTTTTTCTTTTCAGCATTTTTCTCGATCCGATTTTTCACTTTATTGCCGTATTTTTTCACAACACCCCTTGGTTGCAACTGTTGTTCTATGCCCTCCATTTCATTGCCAATGAAATTCTAGCCTCTTTATTTGCTGTCTGAGCTACCCAGCCGACTGCCACCTTCATTAGATCGAGCCCTAGTGTGAGTTTTGTCTCTGTTTTGTTGTTATTTCCCTTCCCAGTGTGTTTGGTCGTATCCATCTATTTCTTTTTAGTAAGTAACATTTGCTTTTTCTTATTGTAGTTTGGGTTAAATCCGGTATCATTTACTTCCCCATCTATTTTTTTCATTTTGTTGCAGTTTCTGTTGTGTACTTTCTGAAAATATAATTAGCTATAAACCATTCTTGATTGAAGCTATTTCAACTGTGTTTAGTTGTTGGCATGTTTCGTTTTCAAGTATGCTTTGTCAAGAGAAAATTGACAGAAAAAGCTGGGGGGGATGTTTTAAGACAACTTTCATGAGCTACACACTTATTTGGACCTAGAAAATCCTTCAAAAATAATGTGTTTAGTGGCGTGATACAATTTCGCATTGCGTGATTCTAGAATTTTCTGATAGATTTTTCCTTCATTTTGTTAAAATTTTCTTGTTAGTCATATGAAAGCCTTCACATATGTCTATGGTGTTGTGAAAAACGACAATAAAGTAAAAAATGGAACGAGTAAAATTGCACACAGAGAAAAAATATCAGAGCGACATACGAATTTACGTGGTTCAACAAATTTGTCTATGTCCACGGAGCTGCAGAAGATTTATTTCTTTGAGGAATTACACTATCGAGCGTCTCGACGTTTACAAGAAAATCTTTGTTTTCTTCTCCCTTCTTCTCTCTATCTTAGCTCTCAAGATGATTTTGTTTGACCTTGCTTGGTTTGCATTTCTTTTAAACCAAAAGAGGCTATTTATAGAAACCATGTGAGCGGTAGGTGAGGGGTAGGTGAGATGGGGTAAGTGGGATGTAGGTGGGTGTAATAGATGAGCGGTAGGTGAGATACTTAATTAAGAAGCTAATTAAATTTGGTGGACCAGGTCTCCACATTACCCAACAATTCTCCCACTTGAAGACTGGAACACTGGATGCATCACCTACTAGCTGCATCATTTACTAGCTGTATCGACCTTTTCCTCAAACATGATATCCTTCACTTCTGCAACTCAAAACCCCTGTCTTCATGCCAGAAGACCAGCTGAAGTTGAGCACAACTTCAACTTCTCACGAGTAACACCCTCAATTGACATATCACCGTCAACGTAGCCTCGTATCACCAAGTTCTTTCCTAGGTTACTCTTGTATCTGCTTACAACTCCCACTGCATGAGCAATATCCTGTCCCCGCTGAAAGCCCTTTTCAACAAGTCCAGCCTTATACCTCTTACTGCCGCCAAACACAGTCTTCACTCGGTACACCTATTTGTTGTGCAATGCATTCTTCCTTAGTGAAAGTTCTGTCAGCTTTCAAGTCTGATTCCCTGACAGAGAATCCGTCTCTTTCTTCTTGGTCAGCTCCCACTTGCTCGAATTCTTATCTTGCAAGATTTCTTCGTAACTCTGTGTTTCTCTACTATTTGTCTGTACAAGGTCTGGTTTTCCTGCCTTTGGTGCTCTGCCACTTTTCAGGAAATGGACCTTCTTCTGCTTCCCCATAATGCACCTGACTCATGTTTCCACGCCTGAGTCAACCTGTAGTCATATATAGTGTGTCAGTTTTCTTACCCCGAGTCATTACTATTGCTCATTTGGTAATCTTCCAGATGCTATCTGAGAACACCACTGAATGACCACCCTCATTGAGCTGTCCAACAGAGATGAGATTTTTCAACTCAGAAACGTGTCTGACCTTTTGCAATATCAACGTCTCCCATCCCCACCACGTCCAGAGCTTTTCCATCAACCAGATGTACCTTCCCAAAGTTACCTGCAATATAATTCCACATTAACTCCCGACAGGAAGATGTATAAAAGGAAACCCCTGAATCCAATATCCAGTCATCAATAGAACTGTGAACTGCTAGCAATAATGTATCATGAATTTCTTCAGTTACAACATTAGCATCATCATTCTCCTTCTTTTTAAGATTCCTGCAGTTTCTTTTGATGTGGTCAACCTTGCCACAATTCCAACAGGTTGCATGCTGACCAGACTTTGATTTTGATCATCCTCTCTTTGAGTTCCTGTCATGTGATCTCCCTCTGGAATCAACATTCAGCGTCGAACTTGAACACGAGACCTCGCCAGAATCCTTCTTGCGCACATCCTCAGCCAAAATCAATTCACGAATATCATTATATTTCAGCTTGGATTTACCTGTAGAACTGCTAATTGTCATCCTCATGGCTTCCCAGCTATTTGACAATGATGTTAACAATATCATACACGTATCTCATCATCAAAATCAATTTCACGATAATTGATTTGTGATAGTGTTGAAATCATTTAGGTATTGAGCAACATATACACCTTCCACCATCTTCAAGTTGAATAACTTTTTCATCAAATGCAACTTATTATTCGTCGATGGCTTTTCATACATACCTGATAAAACCACCATGAGATCTGCAATAGTTCTCTCCTTAATGACGTTGTGGGCACCGATCTCGACAGGGTTAATCGTATAACCCCGAAAAACTGTCGATCCAACAGATTCCATTCCGTCTTGTCCCTCTTTTTTGGTCACTTTTCCAATAACGGAAGATGAAGTTTCTTTCCTTAGAGGTAGTCCTCTATTTGCATCATTTAGTAAGTAAAATCTGTGTCATTAAACTTCTCGATCCCCGATGTCATTATTTCGTCTCCGTCCATTGTTCTTCCTTAGATTCGAACCCAAAGCTCTGATACCAGTTGTGAAAAACGACGACAATAAAGTAAAAAAATTGAACCAGTAAAATTGCACACAGAGAAAAAACACCAGAGCGAAACACAGATTTACGTGGTTCGACAAATTTGTCTACGTCCATGGAGCTGCAGAGGATTTATTTCTTTGAGGAATTACACCGTCGAGTGTCTCGACATTTACAAGAAAATCTTTATTTTCTTCTCTCCCTTCCTCTCTCTCTCTTCCTCTCTTTCTCTTAGCTCTCAAGATGACTTGGCTTGGTCTTGCTTGACTTGCATTTCCTTTAAACCAAAAGAGATTATTTATAAAAACCATGAGAGCGGTAGGTGGGATATGTTAGGTGAGCGGTAGGTGGGAGGTAGGTGAGCGGTAGGTGGGATATGTTAGGTGAGCGGTAGGTGGGTGTGGTAGGTGAGCGGTAGGTGAGATACTTAATTAAGAAGCTAATTAAATTTGGTGGATCGGGTCTTCACATTACCCAGCATAGGGTTATATTTTGCTGAAGTTGTCTATTAAATATATAGAAAATAATGGTACCTCAATCTACACTTCCCTTAAATTCATAAATTATTTGTGTTCATACTGCACAATTTATTTTCTAATTCTTTTCAAATTTTATCATATCCTTATAGTTTTTGGTGCTTCACTTTTGGAATAATGGCTAAATTGTTTCTTCAATTTCAGATGATGGAGATGACAATTTAATAGTAGGTCTCGCTGTTGATAAAAGTTCATTGTATGAGAAAATTAAGATACAGAGAGACTTGGAGTTCAAAGAACTTTCACCACGATGTATTCTCTTGTGTCTTACTTGTGATGGAAAGCTTACGTTGAATCATGCTGCTTGGTAAATTAATAAATTCATATGTAGTAATTTCACTATCAAGATAATTATTGCTTTAGTAAAGGACTAGCTTTCAAATGAATGAAATTTTGTTGGCCTCAATTGTCTCTTTAAGTCACTGTGGTACCTACCATCTAATGCAGGGTTTCTGAACCTTCTGATTTGCCAATGACGGTTTCCCACCATGGTGACAA
Source organism: Phalaenopsis hybrid cultivar (assembly GCA_002079205.1). Lineage (NCBI taxonomy): Eukaryota > Viridiplantae > Streptophyta > Magnoliopsida > Asparagales > Orchidaceae > Phalaenopsis > Phalaenopsis hybrid cultivar. The sequence goes on along the minus strand of JXCR01145407.1, from coordinate 7,485 downwards.
GATTGTGAACAAGGGATTTTGCACTGTAAGTTCAGCAGAAAGTGAGTTGGACGTGACTACCTCAAGGCTGAATGATGGCCAAGATGCTGCCATTACAGATAAGATGCATCCTATCCCTGGTAAGCCTGATATAGGTGCAAGTGGGTGTAGGAGCTGATTAGATCTACTTATTATGATTTCTTCCTTGGCACCGTTGTTCTTTTCACTATCTCAAAATTTAGAAGTTTTCAATATTTGTATTATTTCCTCTTTAGAATGTTAATATGTTTCATCAGGTGGCAAAATGGGGGGTGACTCATTGATTGTTAAAGGGGCTGGGGCTGGTAAAATTCTTGGTTCTGCTAATACTGCGGGATCTACTTTTGGTTCAAAAACAGCTCAGAAGAACTTTGTTTTAGATGGCTCAAATTCAAGTGTCTCATCTGCTGTAGAAGGAACCGAGGCCAGTAGAAGTCTTGGTTCAACTATAAAGGATGGAACTTCATTTTCGTCACAAATTGTAATGCCAATGCCCTTTGCCGTTGATGCAGCAGCTGCAAAGCCNCTGTAGAAGGAACCGAGGCCAGTAGAAGTCTTGGTTCAACTATAAAGGATGGAACTTCATTTTCGTCACAAACTGTAATGCCAATGCCCTTTGCCGTTGATGCAGCAGCTGCAAAGCTTTCATTATCAACTCCTGGTAAATCAAATTCGGCTGGAATGATCAATAAAGTACCATTTTCTCCTCCAAGTAATTCTCCAGCCAATTTTCCTCCTTTTAGCAAGCCATTTGGTACGCCGAAATCATTAGAAAATGTCAATCAGAGCGGCATGCAAAACCCATCAACTAAGTCAGTATACCCAGGGTCAGCATCCATCCTCCACAGCTCATCGCNTTCTCCTCCAAGTAATTCTCCAGCCAATTTTCCTCCTTTTAGCAAGCCATTTGGTACGCCGAAATCATTAGACAATGTCAATCAGAGCGGCATGCAAATCCCATCAACTAAGTCAGTATACCCAGGGTCAGCATCCATCCTCCACAGCTCATCGCTAGCCGCTTCAGCAAAGTTGCCTGGCTCTGCGCAACAGCTCCTTGCTAATTCCACATCTTTCAAGCCTTATCAGAGATTGGAATCTGAACCACAAATTTCTAAGCAGTTTTACAATGTAAGAAACCTCAGTAATGTTGTTTGCTTTAGCTTTATATTTATTTTGAAGTATTTTTCAACGAATATTTCATTCATTATTATTTTCATTATCGACATGCTTTGATGTCAAGCTGACTGAGTTGCACTTGAATTGATAGCAATGATCAATACATTATGGTCATAAAACCTTCTTGGGTTTTATTTCAAAGGAATATCCAACCGATTCATTTAGTGCTTGTTTTTCAAGTGATGTAATGGTTCTTGATAAGTTTTTAACTGCCACTTTTGCTCTACAAATTCATAGCTTATAATTGAAAGTTCTGCGGTAAGGTCATGGGTGTAGTTCACTTTCGCAAACCTTAAAATATCTCCTATTCAATATTATTTATTGTTCAGATAAAGAAAACTGCATTTGGTGTGTAACTCTTTGTAAAAACTCAAACTCTCTCCCATCGAGATATTGTCCACTTTGGCTTGATGGCTTCACAGTTTTGTCTCTTTGTTGTAACTTCCTAGGTGATCACCCATCCAAATAGTGCTCTCATGTGAGCACACCTAACTTTTGGAGATTCTGATAANAATCATCCACCAGGTGGAAAGGATTTTAGAGGTGGCCCCTACAGATTCAAGTGATTGCTCTCACCATGTAGCATTTTATCATATCTTGGGTTCAAGAGGTGGTCTGGATGGTCTAGAACTTTGTTATGTATGCCACTTAGTTCCTATCTTCGGGCTGGTGTAACGCTTTGATACTCTAAGTATATTGTCCGCTTTGGCCTAATTGCCTCACAGTTTTGCCCCGTTTGTGTAACTTCCCAAGTAGTCACCCATCCCAGGAGTGCTCCCATACAAGCACACTTAACTTTGGTGTTTACGATGAAATTCTACTATTACACCACAAGATGCCTCAATGTTTAAGAGGTAATCTTCAATCTACTTAAGAAGTTTCACAATTTCCCCCACTTTGGTAACTGACATTTTTGTGAGTGCTCTAAACCCATAATTATCCACCAAGCAAATATGATTCTAAAGGTGAACCCTATAGATTCAAGAGGTGGCTCTCACCATGTAACACTTTGTCCCATCTTGGGTTTAAGAATTGGCTTCCATGGCGCGACACTTTGTTCTGTATGACACTTAGTTCGCATCTTCAGGTTGGTGCAATGCTTTGATACCATTTGTATTAGCTTGAACTCACACCCATTCAGATATTGTCCACTCCGACCTGATCGCCTTACGATTTAGCTTCATTGGTGTAACATCCCGGGGGTCACCCATCCTAGGAGTGCTCCCATGCAAGCACGCTTAAATTTGGAGTTTTGATGAATTCCACCATTACTCCAAAAGGAACGTCGATGTTTAATAGCTTAGCTTCAATCTACTTTTCACGCTCTTGGATTCATCTAGTATTTTTGCCTGTACCGTTAATGAGCTAATTTGTTCCTCTTTAGCTTCGTTTTATTAGCATGCTCTATTATTTTAACCTGCCATATTTTTTTATTTTGGATATTGGATATTATATAGAAAAGTCTTCTTCCCATAAATTTTGGCAGTGTTCAAAATTGCACAAGGCAACTTTTTGTTACCTACAAATAAATGCAGTTCAGCGGATACTTTTCCCAGTATTAATGGCAGCTATGTTCAGGTTTTACTTCTAAGTTCTCTCTTTCATCGTCTTTCCAGGTGAAAGATATGGCCAAGGAACTTGATGCCTTGCTATCTTCTATTGAATGTGAAGGTGGATTCAAGGATCTCTGTACCGTCCTTCAGGAAAAATCACTTTTAGAATTGGAAGCTGGTCTTGAAGATCTCTTAGAGCGGTTATTTGCTAATAGGGTATTCCATATCGTTCATCTTTGATGCATATCTGCACCTTGTTATATATGTTTGCATTATTGTTTTATTGCTGATATTGGTCTCTTTATTTTTCTTCACGTTTAGGACAAAATTGAATATCAACGTATGGAGATCCAACAGCTCTGTAATAAGATGTTGAAAGGTATTCGTCTCCTCTAGAAGTATCACATGATAATTTTTTATAGGAAGGATCTGCATTATTTATTGTTATAATATATTTCAACATTGCCTATATTCTTCTTTATTACATTTTCCATTGCTTGTTCTCTTTTATTTATATGTGCCCATTTGTTTTGTGCTAGGATGACAATCCCATAAAGATGTATCCTTTATAATTTTCTTTTATTTCTTTATGGTTTTAAAGTCATCACTCTCGATCCACCTACTAAACGATCTCCTCCAATGTTTGCTCCAACCTTCTTCAATCTAAGCTCATCGTTCGATGTTCAATGATCAGTTCTTCTTTGTTGACTACATTATCTTTTTTAGGACCCAACTCATGACATCTTGTTTGACACTTTGGCTTTTAATGACCGTAACATATACTCATTATTATCCATCCTCTAGTCACATGCATCTTGTTATCTTATGTTTACACTCGCCTATTTGTAATATGATCCTTTCCTCTATTTGCACACATAGGAGATGAGCTTGAATGAGTTTTGTTGTGTGTTTGTGTTTGACTATTTTACTTTTTTTTGTTCATATTCAGTTTGTGTTTGAAATTGTTCATGAATAATATGTTTGTGTTCGACTCATTTGAATTTGAACTGAATATGAGCCAATTTTAAATAAATAAAAGTAAATAAATAACGAACCAAATACATAGATGATTAAATGTCTATTCTATGCCTTAATATATTTTCTAAATTTTTTTTTTTTTTGGGCTTTTAGATAGTTGAAAATTGTTATTATTGAACCTATCTTTGTATATGTTGAAAATGACTGGATGCAATTTAAATTAACACCATTATGTGGTTCCTAGAATATGGGTCTTATGGGGAGATAGTTGTGGAATGGTTCAAGAAGGAGAATATCGGAGGTTGATTGTGTTTGGAAGGATTAGTTGGCGAAAACTGTTATTGGACAACAGATTCGCCGTTGATAGGCAGTTGTCTCAGCCGAAAAAAGTGAGATGGATGATGAATTGGCATGACACGGAGGTCGAAGAGGTTCACTTCTGTTCATGCACAAGCTACAGACACATCATTTGCAAAAAGACACATCATTTGCAAAAGGAAGATGATACAACACTATTTAAGGTAGAAATAGAGATTTCAATTTTCAAATACTCAAATCAGAGTAAAAGTGTGAAAAAATGGAAATTAACAAGAAATAAATAATTCCGCCATAGAAAATAACCTAATTAGAAATAGGAAAATTTGAAAAAAGTCAAAAGGAAAAAAATGTGAATAGTTGAAAGTCGGCGAACCCGATCCCATGAAATTACTCCCGGATTGAAAGACTACACGGGTCAATTCCTACAAACATGGAATCCCGACAATCATGAAATTCCACAGCTGCGGGATTTAGATCACGCTTTCACTTCGCGCCAGTGATTTCGCTTTGGCTCCCTCGTCTCCAACATCATCCCGCACCATAAATTTTAATGATTAAGTGACTATTCTATGCATATGATATGTATAGACATAATATGTTATTAATGTTTTAGTTATTAAAAGTATCGCATTGAAATAAAGCAAAAGGGAACCATTATGCATCATTTTGTGTTTATCGTTTTGAAAACATTTGTTTCACTTGACTTGCTAACAAGGTGATTAAACATTCAGATGAATGTTATTTATAGGAAGGTGGACATGTTTGTCCTGTAAACTTTCTATTAATTCATGTTTATGCGTATGCCTTGGGAAATGTAATATGTAAAACCCCTCTAATGTTAACCTATTCTATCTTACGGTTTAGGCCACTCATATGACTCTTGCGTCCGAAGGATGCCAAGGTTTCCATACTGCCCCTCTAGATGTAAGCATGTTAAAGTTGTAAAGCATCCATTTATGAGAAGATATATCCATTCACAACTCATGTAAGGGTGATTCATTAAGGTTTGTATAAATTATAACTTACACATATTCATGTAAGTCTGCTTCATGAAAGGTTGCATCCATTCATTCACACCTCTTCATGAAACATTGTATTTATCCGGTTGCACCTTCCTATAAGTTTGTTTAAGCACGAACCACATCAATATAGAAAGGGGAGGGATTTGTCACCTTAAGGCTATAAAATCCCCATGCCATGTTTTATATTTCATGCTTCCAGTTCTAGTAAAAAGTCTCTTGATTGAAGGTTTTTATGCTTCCATCTAAGTAACTTGTCCTCTTCTCTAGGGGGAGCATCACTCCTTCAAGATGCTTCTCACTCTTTGTTATCATTCCTACCTTCTTCTTATGCTTATCTCTACTTTGATTCTTTTTTATTCATTTTAGAACTAAGAGGAAACATTGAGGTGGTTGGCGTAATAAATAGGAGAAGGTTTCTAGGGATATTTATGGTCAAGAAAATGAGATATTGTAAGTTTGGAGCTTATTGGCCATATTCTAGCCACCATCAGGTGGAAGTTTTTAGCCCCTTTCTTTATTTGTTAAATATCAATAGATTATTCAATACTAATTATAATTTTGCTGAAATCATATTACTGGATGCTCTAAAGGTCTTTTGTCTTACGGTTGGAGGAATACCAAACAGTCATTCTCTCTAATATACACACTTAACTCGTTGCTAAGTTTATCTTCTACATCGACATCCTAACTAATATTCTAATGCATGCATATAATCCGTCAACTATTTATTTTTCTTTTGCAATGTCAAAAAAATCTTCATAGTTTAAAAAATGTGTTGCTGCATGTAGAGGTTGGTGAAGTTGCACTTACCATCTTTTATCCAAAATTTTAAAAATTCACTCGTCTTTATCACTATTGTTCAAACTAGCAACAATTGCTTCTTTTTCCCTATTCATAGCTTTATATATATAACCCGTCTGAGGTCTTATTTCTTCATCAATCAATTTAATATCTCAATATAGAGCCACTGATTTTGAGCTCATATACCTTAATTTTTCAAAAAGATTGTTTCTAAATAGTTTGTTGTGCTTGTTTTTCTTTAGCTTCCCTTGAATAAGGACCCAACATAAACTTCTCACATGTAATTTTTATCACAAATGTATTTGTTCTCATTGAAAATGATGTAATGTAAAAAAGGTAGTGGAGAACCGAGTCTTGGTAGGCATGATAAGTGATCTTTGATTTGTACATCTTATTAAGTCAATCAATCAGGGTTTTGAATAAATGAACCTTTATATAGTTACCGACTTATGAAAATGTTGTTGTAATCCTTGAATTTTAAAGATATGTTTTATTATTAATCCAAACAATTAGCATTTCAAGGGGAAGTACTGGGCCAAATTTTGAAGGGCTATTTTAATTCTTTAGATTCTAAGTTAAAATATGTTTGAAACCATTTTGAATAAATAAAAATAATTATTTTATGTCTGCTAAGTACTTCGATTAGAATAAATACTAAAATATAAATAGTAATAGATGAACAATAATTGATGATTAAAATATATTTATAAATATTAGGATGGCTAAGATCTGAGATGAGTGCTCTAATCCTGTTGTTTTTTATTCCAAGTTATGCGATTATAAATGCCTTTATAATATGATTATATATAAATTAATTTATAATATAACTCCAAGTTAACCTAAATATGATGCTCTATTCTCAGTGAAATTGCTTACTATTAGGTGACGCTGGGTGGAGCTTGCTAGGCCTACCAAATCGACTACCTGTGGAGCTTGTTCGGAAGTTGTGCGAGTGAGCAGCACTAGGATGCAACACGATGATGCATGAGCGACATACATTGGTACCACTGTTGACCTCATTTTTAGTGAGGTCTAGTCTTCCTCTTAGGGTTTAGGATCTAGCCTTAGGGATCTCCCTTTGACTATCTTAGAACCTTAGAAGTGGTGCCCGCCTC
>JXCR01145406.1:64405-87553 GCA_002079205.1 Phalaenopsis hybrid cultivar | reverse complement strand
AATTAATATAAGCTATAATTGATCAACTTATCCAAACAACTTAATTCTATTATCTAATATCTAATTTTAAAAGTTACCCCATATGACAACCAACCATTGTCTCTCTAATACAATCATTCATCAATTCACTCTTCCTATATTTACCACATATCCATCTTAACGATCCCATTTTTATCCCGCTTGTCTTGAATATTGATGAAATATTGCTCTTAGATGATAAAAACCATAATATAGCCAAAATAATATAATTTATAAAAGTTAATTATAAGATTTATGATGATATTTTCTAATCATAAACTACTCATAAAATGCTTCCATTTTAACAGCATAATTTTTATCCTTAGAAAGTATATCCTCAATGATATCGTTAAACCTCAAAATAATATGTTCAAAATACTTAAAACTATCATATCTAAGGATCACTATCTCTTATAGTAATATTGATTTTTAAAGTACAACTATCACAATTATATTCCACATGCTAGACCATTACTCTAATAATCCTATGCTTTTTACCTCTAAATGATCTTGTAAAATATTTCAAATTTTCACTTATTTAAGCACATCTCACCAATCATATATGAAAAACATATCCCAATGAACCTTGCTCTGAATTCTCCTTAGAAGCAATTCCATAAGAAAATACAAACAAGTGCAAATTTAAAATGCATATTTGATTTAATAATATAATAATTGGGAAACCTACATACAGTCTAACCACTCCTCAAGTCTTTATAATGCATATCTCCAATAATTTAACATATCTATAATAATTTCTTTTATTAATGCAAACATTCTCCTAATACTCAAATACAAGCCCTCTTATGGTTGATCAAAATCATATGAAATCCCTTTTATACATCTATATTTTTTTCATTAATTGCCACAACACAAAAACATTTATATAGTATATTTTCTTAGTATGAAACTAAATTAAATTTTTTATAAATACATAATTTTCAAATTTTATATATGTTACTCTCTTATTATCTTTGCTCTTAATTGCACCAAAAAGATTCTCCTTAATTGACTTAGCTCAAAAAAAAATTTTCAATATTTATGTTCACACTTTCCTATATATTTCACTATATTAAGTAGGACACATTTATTGTTCTTGAACGAAACCAAAATGTTTCTTCTCCAACACATTATTTTAATTCAAAAATTTTAATAAAAAGAGTATCAACCAAATCATTGTATCACCCACAACCGTTTAAATCTTACTATGTACCCCATCTACATCTAAAGTTGTTCCTTTAAGCAAATTTTTAAAGATGACTTCACTTTTTTTAACAATCTATAACATACTTTTGTTATTTTGTTCATTTTTCTCTTTAAAATCATTTAAACTCTCAATTAATAATTTTCCAAGCTCAAATTTTCATCTTTCCTTTACATTTTATCATGAATTAATGCCTCATTATCATTGTCTCTAATGAATTTAATAGAATATTGTTGAGATTAGGGTCAGCAATGTCTAGTATTTCTTCTTCATACCAAAGTCCTTGATCACAAACTGACACAACACGAAAACAACAGTAGTTGGTTCGTAAAAATTTCTTGATGTCATATTGCTTTAATATTAAAAATGATGCAATGTGGAAATCAAGGAGAAAGGGAAACAATTATTCTTTGATATAAGACAAAAACAAGATAAATGGAGAGCAAGCGGGTGAGTGGCAAATACAATGAAAAACGGTAGGATTTTTAAAGAAGTTCCATCATTTTAATAAAGCTGATATTTATAGATATCACCCACATCTTGCATTTAAAAAGTTAAAGATGGAATAAAGAATTTTTTTTCTTTCAACATCTATAAAAATTGATTCTCTTTTTGTAGGTGTGATGCATTATTCACCATGACCACCTATCTCTCGCTTGAATGGTTTATTCATGTAAACTTCAAAAGTTTATTCTTCAAAATATCTTCTAGATTGTTCCATAATATCAAATTCTTCCCTTTCCAAAAATTGAAAATTGAAAAAAAAAGCATAATATTCCATTTTTGTTGCCCACCTATTATCATTTTCTCGGAATTAGGAAAAAGGATACCGATGCAACCAACGATTAAAGAGTTCCAGTCAAGTAAGCAATGTTATTAAGAAGAGTAAGGCAGTGTTTGGTAGCATCATTTAAAGAGAATTTAGCCAAAATCTAGCCAAACATTAAAAAAATGAAAAATTAAATCCAACTTTTCGTTAAATCAAAATTTTTCGTGTTACGTCTTTTCTTCCGGTGTTCCGTCTCTTTTAGGACTTAAAGCTGGATTTAGTTAAGATGATTGTTAGACGATTTAAAAATTTCTTCCTAAAGCCGCTCGGGAGTTCATCTCCATCACATCGACGATTGAATTTACTGGATTTGATAAATCTTATTTAACGTAAATTCAGGCTCCAATCAAACACCGCCTAAAAAGGGTAATCACATACCTGTAAACTGGCTTTTGCCAACGCTTCTTGGAACAAAGATCATGAAGCCTCTGCTTTGAACCATCTACTTCCTCTCCTCCATTTGCATCAGTCTTGCCCGTCACAAGCCCACCATTCATCTGTGTGGATGTTGCCACGTCTTCCAATGCTCTACTGCTCTGTGAAGAACACTTGGCAATATCCATGCGGTCAGCCTCATCATGGCACAACTTTTGCAGTGCATCTCTGGCAGCATTGAGCTTTGCAATAGGCTTCTGCTCAGAGGACCCAACACCAAGAAGCTCCCCATCAACGTAAACATTAGTTATGTTAATATTTTCTTTCTTCCAATTCTTAAACTCGATACTCAATCCTTGCTTTTGACATAGCTCATAGATGTGTGAAACGGGCTGCTGGTTTGGAGTTTCCACCGTAATGATTGGCTCTAAAATTCCCCTAAAAACCTATCGGTGTAATCATTAAAAAAAAAGCAAATTTCAGCCTTGTTAGCACAAAATCGGAATCATGATTCATAAAGAAAAAAATAATCCAGGAAAAATATCAAATTACCACATAAGGGGGGAAAGTAGAAACAGGTGGAAATTTTGAGCAAAAGAAAATCAATCAAAATATCCAGAAAGAAGGAAAAAATTTACCTTCCAGAACTCCACGAGATTGAAGCTACAGTCTATGTAGATGGCGGCAGCAATAGACTCTACAATATCCGCCAAAACCTTAGGAGCTTTTACCATGCTTCCGCCATATGAAATTCCAGCATAGTCCTCCTCTTTTTCTTTTCTAACTGCTTCAGAGAATTCCTGCACCTGGGAAAAAAGAAAATCCTAAAGTTACTACTCCGATAGAATCGCACAAACAAAAACTACTAAGATTAAAATGAAGCGATAAATTGACACCATTAAATCAAGCGAGGGTGAGTTCCGACGGAGATAGCGGTAAAAATCATGACGAACGGCGACGCGAGCGAGTTTTTCGGTGGAGATATTGGCGGCTCTGAGGAGCGAAAGAGCACCAGGACCGACTGAAGGGTTCGTAAGGTAGACAAAATTGGTGAATGCAAGGTTAAGCACAGCATCTCCGACGAACTCAAGCCTCTGGTAAGAAATGCGGCTTGGGTGGGAGGAGTGGGTTAGGGCCTCCTCCAGGAGAGATAAATTATTGAATGAGTAGCCAATGACGAATTGTACTTGTTCTAATGCTTCCTGCATCTCCTCGTCGACGTTGGACGTCACATCCTGCGCAGGAGTCGGCGGAGGGGAATCAAACAAGGAGGGTGTGAAATCTACAGGCGACGCCGCCGAAGCGAGTAGGAGAGCGGACGCTGGCCGCATCGATGCAATGCTAAGGTAGAACTCCTCCATAGCCGTCTCTATCTCTTGCAATTCTAGCGCTTTTGAGGGTAATGGGGGAGAACGGAAGAGCAGGTATTGTTGGTAAGGTAATAAATATGAGCAATAATTCTTCCGATGTTATATTTGCTCCTTCACATTACACTTTCTATTAAAAAAAAGGATATCATCAATAGTATTCTAAACTTCGACAGCAAGGAATGAAGGATGGTCAGGTGCCGTGCGTCAATCCCCAATTTCACTGAATCTCTTTAAAATATGCAAGTTTATTGCATGTCAACAGAAGTTCGTTTTTAATGCGACTATAAATTAAATTATTATCTTTAATGATGCTTTTGAGTCCTAATTTTGGAATTAAAACTTTTAATTTCGGATTGAATGAATCAAATCAAATATTTTATTTTGAGTTCAAATTTTATCTTATTGAAGTATAATTTATTAGTTTTATAATTTCATTTGTAGTAACTCTTTATGTATGGCTAAAAGTTCATAGACTGAATTTAGAGTCTGTTTGAGATAGTTGTAGTTTATTAATTAGTTGTTGATAAGCAGCTGCCGCAGAAAAGCTGTTGCGCAGTAGCTGATCCGGATAAGCTGACTCACTGTTTAGTTTGTGCTATTGGAAAACAACTGTTCTGCAGTTATTTCCAAATAAATGATAATTTTACTCTTGTGCAGTAATGTTGTTTGCAACAGAACTATCATACCAATATATTTGATACTTGAGAATCAAAAATCAACTTAAGAATTGTATAAAAAAAAAAATGTACACCTCACTTAACAGTGAGTATTATAATTATTACAAAAAAAGACTATTTAGATAACATTTAATAATATGATAATATTAACCTTAAAGTGGAGGTTGCATATGCCAGTAGTTATGCCGTCCTTCTGGAATAGCTTCACCCTTGGTCACTTTCGGCAGTTGATTCTTCACGCCTATTTGCCCATCGAAAGAAATCACAGTTCTTTGTGATTCGTTGTGACCACATGTAGAATTGCCTCCCGTAGCGGATATATCAAGCAGTCCATGGTTTCCATGTAGCTCATCGAGTAGATTTATAAATATGGGTTGTTTCATACGAATCATATTGATGAATCTTGTAGGGGTCTTTGTAGTAGCTCCCCAACCTATTTATTGACAATATAAGTAGATGTCATGCAAAGAGTTCGGTCAATGTATAAGTTGTAGTACTCATATAACATAGAAATTGTTGTTGCAATTTTTCTTCTGCACCTCTCTCTTTGTGAGTCTATGCTAAAGAACTGCTCTGTACAAGTAATACATGTCAATCTCTCCGCGTTAAAAAATATCAAAAATGAAATCACAAAGCGTACAATAAGAAGAAATAATATAGAATAGCAAAATGTTTGCTCTCACGAAAAAAAACAGCTAAATCAGAAATTCGATTAAACTACATGAAATAAATCCAAGCAGTACAATAATAACTGCATAAAATCAAATGTCTTTGCTAGCAAAAAGAAATGCAAATAATTGACCCTGCGGTCGAGGGCTATCTTCATGAAGCACAATACAACCCATAATCCACAACTCAATGAAGCACCCTCCTATGTCATCCATTCTTCAAACAGCAAAGGGACTAATAAAACCCTTTCCCATATTTTTAATTAGAGGCAATTACATACAGGCCACCCGAAATGTTTCCATCAACATATCAAGCACTCTCTTTCATCCATTTTGCAATTCATAGCTCAAACATTAAAAAAAATTGTATAGCATTGAATAGAGGCAATTGTAAACAGGCCATCTGAAAGAATGTTATGAACAAATCAAGCACAAATTTACATCCATTTTTTAAATTGTCACTCAAACATCAAATGAATTGATAAAACCCAATCCCATATTTTTCATTTGAAGTAATTAAGTATATGGCTTCCCAACACTGCTTACACCAATGAAGCACCCACAACACACACAACCCTACACCACGCACACACTCACAACCACAACACACAACACTCAACCACAACACACAACACACAACACTCAACCACAACCCACAACACACACAAATAACCACACCACAACATACCCACATTGAGACCCACAACACACACAACCCCACACAAAACATCCACATCCACAACCACGACACACAACACCTAACTACAACCCACAACACACACAAACAACCACACCACAACACAGCCTGCTCTTCAAACCACAAAGGGGTTATACAAAATCACAACACACAACACCTAACTACAACCCATAGCACACACAGACAACCACACCACAACACAGTTCGCTCTTCAAACCACAAAGGGGTTAATAAAAGCCCTTCCCATATTTTTCATTTGAGGTAATTAAATACAGGTCACCACATTTGTAAGCTATACACCAATGAAGTGCACACAACCCCATACAACACACACCTGTAACCACAACCCACTACACACACAAACAACCACACCATAAAACAACCTACATCAAGACCCACATCTCACATAGCTCTATACCACACACACACACACACACACACAACAATGAAACACACACTCACTTCACATACATACCTACAACCACAACACACAACACCCAACTACAACACACAACCCACTCCTCAATGAAGTGCCCTCTTTCATCCCATATTTTTAATTCGAGGCAATGCCATACATGTCAATCGAAACATTATTATTTACAAATGAAGCATCAAATTTCATCCATTTTTCAATTCATAGCTGAAACATAAAAAAAAAAGTGTTGATTGAATATAGGCAATTGCGAATAGGTCACCCAAAAAAATACTATGAAAAAATCAAGCACCCTTTTACAACCATTTTTCAGATTGTCAATTAAACAACAAAGGAATTGGTAAAACCTCATCCGATATTTTTCATTTAAGGCAACTACATAAAAGACACCTAAAAAGTTGCTATCTACAAATGAGCACCCTTATTAATAAAATTTTCAGATTCCAAGTCAAGAACACACTTTCAACCATTCTCCAAATTGCATCAAAAAATTGAAAAATTTTAATAAAGAAAGCCATTCCATTGAAAAATCACATAAAGAAAACCATTTCATAAAAATATCATCAGAAATCGCATATAGAATAGCATTTCATCAAAAATTACTTACAAAGAACAATAACCAGAGATTGGAGGGAGGAGGAAAATGTGAAAGGCAATATTAAGTGCGAGAGAGAAGCAATCGAGGAAGAGAGGGGAGAGACGCGAGCACCTAGGGCAGAAATCGGGCGAAGGAACGTGGTCTAGAGGGATAGGGTTGAAAAGAGCAGTGGGGGTAATAGTCATGCAAAAAAATGCAGGCGGTGGGGTCAAGCCCACGACTGCATTTATAAGACATATCAAACATTTTTTTACGATAAGCACCACCAACGCAATAACCAAACGGGTAAGCTGGCATTTTCAAAACATACTTCACCAAACAAGCTGCCCCAAATGGGTCTGTCGTTCTATCTAGTTTTGAAAATAAAATTTTAATTTTTAAAATATGAGATAAAATAGATCACACACACTTAATAGTTTAGATAATTGAGCACAATACCATAAATACTACACTACCCCGAGAGATGAGCATATTTCTTGTTAGTAGGCTTATATATTTAAACTATAAAAATTTATGACACCCATTTAGTCAATAAAGCTTATGACTGACAATTACTCTATCTGATATAAAAAATCAAATAGGCTTAAGATTATCTAGGTTCCTAATTTTCAATAGAGGCAAGCCTCTGTAGTTAATTACATCTTATACAACCATAATTGCCTAAGAAAACTCTTGATTAAGATCAGGGGTTTCATCTTCAAGTATTCAATTTATAATTTATGTGATTGTTTGTAGGAAATTCAAATCAAAAGGGCTCGATATGGAATGGTTATGTTAGAAATCAAAGGAGCGAGAAGTAGAGGACATCACAGATTTTGAAGAGAACACCTATAACTCCCAAACTATCCTATTGTTTGGCTTTATATTTTAGAAATAATAATTATTTAATGTTTACTCCTACCAATTATTTAAAATTATGGCATACATTTGCACAATATATGATCATGCAAATAACCTAGAATAATAGAAGGGTTTACGTCGTATGACACAGACAACCTCGGAACCCGTAAAAGACTTGGGACTTACAATGCGCAATATGATTATGTAGAAGCCTGACAAATAAAGTGAGGATGTATGTCACACTATACAGACAACCTCAAAGTCCTATGGGTTAATTTAATTTAAGACTGAGGAAAGTTTAGCTGATTCATGTTTTGTCGTTTGAAATAGTGCTCCGTCTGTCTACACCCTCATCCTGCTTCCTGGAAAATTAGCTCCAATCTCCTTGATTGTGATGGTTATAGGTTTAAGATTTATGATTGAACTTATAGTTACAGTTGGGTCTCAAGGCTTGGTGTAATTGCTCCCCTAAACAGGTGTCCCATTGTTCTCTACCCTAGGGGTCATTTTAGGTATATTAAATTATGCATAAGTTGATAAAAAAAAGAAAAAAATTGCAGTAAAAAGGAAAATAAAATGATAGTGTGTACATGCCGCCTCCAATGTTGCTGCTAAAAGGTTAGCATTGTGAGCATAACATCCAAATATTTAGATAAAATTCAAGGAAACACAAGTAGGTGAATTAAGTTAAATAAACCAATATAGAAGATTAGGCTGAGTGTTAGAATTTAAAGTTATGGGGTGGACTCAGAATTATCATTCCCGAAGGATTTTGTAGGCAACTATCGGTAATCTGTGTGTATAAAGCCCAACATTAACTAGAAATTACCAGCAAGGCAATCAAAGGAGGGTAGTTCTTAGCCCCAGCCCAGGTAACCGAAAAGTGGACACAGATAAGGTAGCACCCAAGATTTATAGTTTTTCATGCATAAAAGTAAGATAGATTTTCACTTAGCTATCAAAATATTAGTTTTACAAGAAATTGTATTTGTTGTTTCATTGTATTGTATATTTTATAAATCAAATTGTCCATAAGTCAATTACACCGTCGGACCAAAACCGCCGGTAACCTAAAAAATCAAGGGTTATTTTTTATCAAATATTAGTAAATAGTAGTATCAATCCTATACCATCACAAGGTCCTTGGGTCAGGAGGTACAATGCTATTCCATCATCCTAAATTTACCACTAGAAACCTTTCTCATCACTGTTCGTGCCACCAAAATCTTCAGCTTACACTACTCCGATGACCTATATGTGGTCACATTTTAAATATCCTTAGTGCCATCAATGGTCTGAATACCATATCTAAAACTCATATCCTTGAGCATTGGGTTTTACTATAGATTAAGTGGTGCTAGGATAATTCACACTAATGTATGTCAATTTAAAGTGCCCCGAATCATATCTTGGTGAGTCCTTAAGGTTTTAATTTTTTGGTTTGGTTTTAGTAGTTGTTATATTTTGAGTATAATTTTCCTTAACAAATCATAATAAGCCCAAATGTACTATAAAATATCCATAATTTCTTAAAAATATTCAGAGAGTAACTCTGAACAAACTTTAGGATCTCTTGGGCTATTCCAAGTTTAACCGGTCTTGTTATTTTGTTGAGTTAATTAACTTGTTAAAAATGTGCATTGTCATGTTTTGAACTATGCTCAGTGTTTTATGTCTTAATCAACCCGTAGGTAAGGGTATTGTTCAATTCTTGTCAATATGGTGAAGATCATATGGATAAAACCATAAGGGTACAATTGCAAAGCATCGAGGAACTTAGACTCTTACCCCTCAATTGGATTTGAGCTTTTGGTGTTTTAAGATGTTCACTTATCACTTAGCTTTTATTCTTCAACTATTCCTTGAATGATATAAAATCAAACTTAGTTCACTACCAAGCTCTTAAGGCTTAGGGGTAAACTTGTAATTTTTAAATTTTTGTAAACTGTGTTTAATCTGTATTATATGGATTAAATTTTTGTTTGACCACTGGTTGGAGGTTTAAATTAGTGATTTATTAGTTTTCTCACCCATGCCCCTCACTTTTGAATCATCCATACTCTCATTTCTTCCTATTCATAATAATTTAAGTAATTATCATTTTACCCTTTCTAGAGAGTGTCATGAGTGGGTTGCTACCTCGCTTCCCTTTGTGTTTCAATTAGTTTAGTAGGTTCATCATCTTAATTTAATACCTTTACCTTTTCGTTTAACCTAAAAAATTGATTAAATTAGGGTTAGAGTGTAAAATTCCAAAATTACAATTATACCCTCAGGGATTACACCCCTTTCTCTTATATTTTAATTCAAATGGTCATGAAACTTCATTTGCCTCTTACTCATGGACTAATTAAGAAATCAGAGGAAAAGTTAAGTTTTTTTTTCCTTTTATATTATTTTTTATAATTATTTTAATCCATAATTGTGAATTTTCAATGTTACTTAATTTAATTATCCAAAACATGTTCTCTGTACTTTAAAAAATTTATGTTATTATTAAAAGTTAGAGGGCTACTTAGTGCAATTTTCATGATTTTTTTAATTTTATTGCTATTTTTACGATTTTTAATTGATTTTAATGGATAAATAGATAGAAAAAAAATATTTTTATTTAAAAAAATCCATTTTTACTTTTTATTATTCTCTCTAATTTTGGGAAACTCAGAAAACTTGCTTTTATATCTTTTTTCATTTTAATTTTTTTAATTATTTTAGCCAATAGTTTGTAGAAATATAAGAAAATACATTTAAATGCTTAACATACATTTTTTGATCTTTAAGAACTTATGGGTGTACTTTAAAGTTATTGTCTCTAATTAGAAAAAAAATTTGTGACATTTTGAAATATTTTTGTATTTTTGTAATTTTTAATTATTTTTCTAATTATTTTTACATATAGAAAAATACTTAAAAATACATTTTTAATTTTAATTCACTTTTATTCTTCCAAAGTGCCTCTAACTTCATTGAGCTCATTGAACTTGATTTTGTATTTTTTATATTTATATTTTATATTTTATAATTATTTTTGTTGATAATTACAAAATAATAAGAAAATACATTTAAGTACTTAAAATGTATTTTATGTCTTTGAAAATTTTATGGGGGTATTTTAGACTTGTTTCCTTTAATCAGAGAGAGTTTTGTGATATTTTGAAATATATTTATAATTTTATAATTTTTAATGATTTTTTAGAATTAAAAATACATGGGAAAAGCATTTTTAATTATAAATTTAATTTTTATTTTTTTAAGTCCCTCTAACATTAGTGAACTTATTAAATTTGATTTTATATATTTTTTATTATTTATTTTATTTTTTATAATTATTTTAAGTTTAAAAAATGTGATTATCATGAAAAATAAGAAAATTTAGGGTTAGAAATGTTCTCTAACATTGGAAAAATTAGAGAACATCCTTAATTTGAGATGAACAAAGCCTAGAAATTTCAAGCTATGGTGATCAATATTGAATTATTTATGATTTAAATAATTTTTAAGTTTTTTAATTAATTTAAAATTAAATATAAGATAATTATTTTTCAGTTTTATTCCATTGAAATCTCATCTTTCACTAAGCACAAGGGTATTTTTCTTTTATTTTTCTGATTAGTGTACACCAAGATATCATTTTTTGAATTTATACTTCATTTTCTAGATTTAATTAAATCAAAAAACTCAGAATTTCCTACTAAACCACGTGGCAGCAACCTCATCCTCAGTGTCTCCGAAATACCACAAGGTGCACTCTTACTGGCTGTGCTTTACACCTCATTTGCCCAGTCATCTTGTGGTTTGTCCCCTTTGAATGCCTTGATTTGTCATTCTACTTGATCCACAACGTTCATTTTAAATACATGGGAATGAATGACATCTGATCGTCTTCCCGAATGAACTATGACCCGAGAGCCATCCAAGATCTAAGGTTAAAATCTCGCTCGATTCTCAGTTACACCTTCATCTAAGTGAGGCAAACACATGACAAGGTAGACATGGATGGTTCATTCTCTTCATAAAAGAACAAAATAAGACAAAAATAGGTGTTTTTGAGCTGTACATTTTCCCAAAAGGTGAAACCTCAATTGAGTTGGTTGAGAAGCTTAGCCTTGACACCACAAACCTCCTTCAAGTGTTCATTTGCTCTGTAGATGGGTATGGGCATGATCTAAACAAAATGATGAATTGACTTTGGTCTAGCAGTAGGTTAGAGGCCACAAGAGAGCAGGATTTTGATTGAGAAAGTGGCTTTGAGGAGTGAGGAAGCTTTTGGAACAACCAATTTTGAGTTTTGTGGAGTTTGATGGAATGACCAAAAAAGCCTTGTATTTCTGTAAGGAAATTAGGGTTTCTCAGTGGGAAAAAGAGGTTAAGGATAGTGAGAATGAGCTTCATGCTAGTGTGAGAAGGTTTGGGAACAATTTGATAGAGCTTCCCTAGGGTTTGTGCATGTTTTCCTTTTTGGCCATGAGGGGGTCCTTATAGGGTCGATCATGGTGCTCGATTAGCCAAGCTAAGAGGTCCAAGGTGGTGTTTATTTGAAGGGAAGATAAGGGCAAGCATCCAATGGGAGTGAGCCACGTTGGATGGATTCAATTTTGAGTTGAACTTATTGTGGTGCCCCTCAGGTTTGGATTTTCCGGTGGCCATGATGGTTGACCAGGCCATGGGAGGTTTCCATCTAACTGAGGGAGCTCAAGGGTAGAGATTTGTGAATTTAATTGTGTGGTGTTATGTGTCCAAGGGTTGGATTAAAAGTGGAAAGGATTTGAATTGATTTTGGGAGACCTTGAGTTCATGCCTTGTATTTGGATTAGGTTCATCCACCAAAATAACTAAGGCTGGTGATGAGCTTGGTGGAGTGAATAAACAAGTCTATATCATGTGGATTTTGATTAATTTTAGGTTTAAGTGAGTCATTAGAGTGGTTAAGTTCTTTTTAGGGGATTTTGAAATAGACTCCTCCTTTTGGCATTTATGGTATGGTGGCTCACATGAGGCTCACACATGGCTTTCATTTGGCTTGGGTAAAGCCATGTGGCTTGCCTATGGCTCATGCATGGCTTGCATTAAAGAGGAGGGTTGATAAATTCATGTGTGGAGGAAAATTTCATAAATTCCAAATGAGCTTGATTAATCATGGGATTTTGGACTTTAGATTTTGATTAAATTTGATCATAGGTGGCTGAAATTTGCATGTGGGTTTGGATTTAAGAAGATTTAGAATCTGGGCTTGAGTTATGTGATTTTGGTATTATGTTGGTGGGCTTAGTTTTGATCATCGGTTTTGATGAAAATTTAAATCCACCATGGGCTTGATGAACTTTATAAATTGTCATGATGAGGTTTAGGACACGTGCTTGGTGAAATTGTACTTGGCATATGGGTTCAATTTTGATGAATATTGGGCTTGGGGTGAAATTTGATGTGGGTTTGATGGGTTTAGGTGGTGATGTGCATTGGTGTAAGGATGCATATGTGGTGAACATGTAAGGTAGATGAATGTGAATTGTAGTGGTGTAATTTGGTGGTGTGTATGAATGTGTATGCAGGGTGAAGTGAGTGATGTGTAGGGTGAGGTATGGGGGTGATGTAGATTGTAGTAGTGTATAGAATGTGTAGGTGGTGTTTGTGAATGTGTATGTAAGTAAGTATGTTGTGTGAGGTGGGTGTCCAAGTGATAAAGGGCTCCCTTAAAGTTTTGTGATCCTATAAGAACTCATTGATGAGGGTTTAAGACCACACATGTGAGACTTAACCAAAGAGCTAGGAAGTGTTTTGAATCACTAAGTAATTTGGACCCTATCACAATTCTTCTAAGATAGTCAATAGGGAAGTCCTTTGACTAGATCCTAAAGCCTAGTAAAACAATTTAGATCTCACAAAAAATGAGATCAACAGAGCCCTTAGAATAGGTACAAGATATGGAAGGTGAAAACTCACAAAATCAGTTAGATAGTTTAGCAATAACTATTCAATCGATCAATCAACTCTATCAGGGATATACAACCAAATAAATCACCTACGGTAATTTGTGCACAAATGTTATATCAGACTAAGGTGACTCAATAACTTGCCGAGGGAGCCCAACTTGCCCCATGATCAAATTTGCAAAAAAACTTCAATCATAATTCACTTAAGAAGATAAACTCACACATGGTCAAGTTGATTGATAGAGGCATCACCATCAAAATAAACATGAGAAAAATATTTTATAAAGAAAAAATATTCATACATGCAATAAGAATAATATTAAATATAACACTTATAAGAAGAGAACAAGAGAAATAGTCAATGATGTCTCGAGATCCGAATGATGCATAAGTGAGCCCCTCTATAAATAAGACTGCTCATTATAATGTAAGAGGATTGCAGATATTAAAAAAGGCTCATTTTTCTCTTTCTACTTTTCTATTTTCTTACCTCGGAGCTCTCATTATTCCAGCTTTTTCCTTGATGGTTTGGAATTACAGACAAATCAGGATCTAGTGTCTTGAAAGGTACGGTCAGTAGTGCCAGAGCCAAAAAATTTTCAAAATGCAGGGCATAAAATATTTCTTTTTTAAGTTCCCTCAACCCTTTTCATTCAGGCTTGGGACCGGAATTGGTGATTTTAAAACATATTATATTTGTTAGAATCTATTAATATACCAAAAAAAAGTTTATAATGATTGAATACATGCAGTTTATAACATATTACCTTTATATTATGAAAATACAGAATAATTACATCTATCGATGTCATCTAATATTTCTTTCTCAAAATAAGTAACCAAGATGTCATCAATTCACTTATCTCCAATTCCATGTTTAGGGTCAATTCTTTGTAATAGCCATATCACAAAAAAATTCTTTCAACATTTGATGTAGCAATGGGTAAAATTAATGCTAGCTTTAATAGCTTGAAAATAAAATGATACATTCTTTTTTTATATTTGAACTACGAACATAGCATTCACTGTATCTTGATCTTTCTTCTGCAATATTTTTGATAGTTCAAAAGTAATTCCAACAATATATTCCGTCAAATGAAGCTAAAATGAGAATTCAAATATTTGAATTGCTTCTGATAATACGCATGCTTCTTCACCTTGTTCAGAACTTAATTTATTTCTATAATAATTTCTAGCACATTAAGTATTCAGGAAAACATTGTGACCAATCTCATCATTGATTCATAATGTGAACTCTGTCATGTATTTCTTGCCCATTTAGAATTGATCTCACGGTTTAATCATTGCCTGTGATAAACTCTTTGTTTTCTAATGTTTTTCAGTATTCCCTCATCATTTTCCTCTGAGTTCATCACCACATTTGTATGAGACACCAATATGATTCATCAAATTTTAAATCATATTGAAAAACTAGGCAATTTTAACATAGTTTTTTTAGCAAATGGTACCAAATTTAATTGATATTGATGTAAAGAGAAAAGAATATAATGACCATATTTATTTTATTTAAAATTAATGTCTTCAACCCATTAAATGCCCCCTCTAATATTGGAAACGGAAAAAAAAAAAAATATTACATCAAGACTCGGCATGTAGAGTTACGTGCGGAATCCGATGAAATCACGACACACACATGAAGGTGAGAAAAAAAAATCGGACCGATAACACAGAGAAATATTCCTTCTGTGTTATTCATGTGTTATTGTGTGTTATTCAAGTATTATTGATGTGTTATTGTGTTATTATGACATCAGGAATATCCTCAGAACACAATAACACATAAATAACATACAATAACACATAAATAACATACAATAACACCTAAATAACACGGGAGGAAATATTTCACTGTGTTACCGGGAATATTCCCCTGTGACGTGATTTCATTGGACTACGCACGTAACTCTACATGCAGAGTCCTGATGTAATATTTTTTCCTAATATTGATGGCTCCATCATAACGTAGACTACGTGGTCTTGAAATACTTAAATCATAGGTTGACAAAAGTTGCTTCATTATTTTTCTTAAGATTATCAATCGATGTGTTAGAAACACGTGCAATACATAAAATCATTTAATAATTTGGCATCACTTTTTAATATAGTGTAACACAATAGCTATTAATCCTTTTGTGAATTTATGGCAGGCTTCATGTGCTCTTCAACAATGAAATATATTTTTGCAATCGAGCAGATCAAATAATATATCTTTAAAAATAATGAGGTGTTAATTTTAAATTTTTTGGAGCATTTTTCAGCACAAATATTATCAATATCTACATTATGTTCTGCTAAAAATTGCATAAGTTTCGGAAAAAATTCCTTGATTTCTTTATTTGTCAGACTCATCATGTCTGCAAAAATTCAATTCTTATCTTTAAAAAATCTTACACAATCTGCTAAAACAATTAAATCAGTGTGACATTCAATTATAGCATGATCAGAATGCTTTTGAAAATCAAAATTTATATATTGACTTTGATTCATTAAGATCTCATAAGTTCGTCGTGTATTATTATGAGCACTATTACGCCCATCAATATGAAGCTCAAATCTAGTTCCGTATTTACATACGGACCAACTAAATATTATGCATTTACTCTAGTAGTTGCGGTGACACGTATCATTTTACAAAATTAGTTCATCCCCCTCGAAGTAAGAAAACAGAAATAAGTTGATTAGAACCCCAAAATAATATTAGCTTGTGAATGCTATCTCTAAAGAGATTGTCGAGACGGAAGAACAAAACAAATTTAAGATTTCATCCTTGGAATCTTACACAGTAGAACCAACCCCTTCGACCATATCCCCTCCTTTGAATTGATAGTTTGATTGCCTAGAATAAATGATGCTCTAAAATATCATTTATTCTTCTTAACTCTGAAAAGTGAACATTCAAGTAGGTAAACAATTTGACTCTAGAACTGATTAGTGCTTATACAAGTTTCAAATATGTATTTGTTGCATAGTTTGTGATGCGGAAGAATCCGAATCATGGGAGATGCAATGCAAATATCTTTACATGTATTTTTTATAAAATATTTTTATAAAACCCTACAACCTATGACAAAGAGATTCTTCTATAGATTAGTGCATAATTAAGTTTGATTAACTTATGTTGAAGTGTGGGTTGATTGCTTTCAATCTTGGCCTCAATAAGAGTTGGAGCTTTAGCTAAGTAAATATAGGAAGAATCCAAGTATAACCATTGCATATCTTATAGTTAGGATTGTTATGCCTATCTAGTGTGGACTCAAGAAAAGCATGCTGGCATGGTTTTTCATTATTTAGACAAGGAACTTGATATGGCCCCCGCACGACGCAACTGGATTCATTGCTTTCACTATATTTTTGGGTACATTGGAGCAATGATTTGGCTAATGGGAATGAAGTTAGGAGAAAAAAAAAATTCTTGTTCAGAATCTTTCTTGGTGTAGCCAGTGAATACCCAATGAAACAAACAAATGAACAATTTTCTTTCCTCACTTCATTTACCTCAATCCCCATGAAGGATTTGATAAGTCAATTGATACATCTTAAAATAACCTGTTTTTAATATACATTTAATGTTCATTTTATGCACATTTTTATGATATTATACGTTAAAAGAAGGTATTTTGCATGTTTTTGGTTCCTGGTGCAAGGAATGGATCTTTAAGGAAAATGAGGGCAAAATGGAGCAACATGGTAGAACAACATATGAAGCCATAGCACCAGCCGTGGGCACCATAGCACTGACTATTTGAAGTGATGGGCGCCATAGCGCCCCAGAATGGCGCTATAGCACCAGAAACGATTTCTCTAGAAGATGCATTAAATTTGGTTGAATTTTGAAGAGGTGCTTGAAGTGATCCTTGGTTACTTTCAAATATCTATTACAAGGGACCAAGGGCTGAACGAAAAAAGAGAGTTTTTGAAGGAGTTTTTAAGTGGTTCAGAAGACTTTTGGCGTGAGTTTTAGTGCGTGTTTAGAGAGGGTGTGTGAGTTTATATTTGTGAGTCTTTGATTGTGTAAGAAGAGTTTGGAGATTGCTTGAAGGAGACTTCATGAATTGCTTGGGGAGAAGACATAACATAAGTAATTCGTATTTATGTTTGAGTTTTTATTTTTAAGACTTGACTTTCAACACAAATCATGTATTTTTGTTTTATTTTCATGAATTCTAAGTAGTTTTTCTTTTTTTCTCCTTGCATATGGGAATTAATCAAGTGGGATGAGATTGATTTAAAGATTTTTTTTTTAATTTTATAAGATTGTGATGGTATTTTCACTGATTCTTCTTTGACTTTACAAATTGGCCACTTGTGAGGTTAAAATCTGTTGGGAAACATAATGACCTTGAAGGGCTATGATTTCACCAACTAGTAAATACCACACTTAGTTTTGGAAAGAGCCGTTGCGATCGTCCGAGGGAAAGTGAAAATAAATAGGTAGATAAGTCTTGATGGGCATAAAATTGATGTTTCTAGGGTCAAAGGCTAGATTCTTTTGACAATTTGATATTGAGTTTGGATCTAAGGGTCCTTAATAGGTCCTATAGAGAGACCATAGTGGGTAATTTAAAAGTGAGAATCTAGAATCTACTCAGCACTACTACTCAAGCTGGAATAAACTTAAGGTTAGCTGATGTTCTTTGCTAACACTAACAGGGGGTAAAGAATAGGTATGCTCCCATTTGTCACAATACATCATTTTATATTTTTAATCATTCAATTCCTAAACTCATTAAAATCTCTTTGTAAAGGGAAAGATCTTTTCATTATATTCAACCTCTTATAAATTTATTAGTCAATTAAACTTTTTTCTTATTTTTATTTAAATTTAGATTGCACATAAATTTAGTTTTAATCCTTCATAAAACTTTTGACACCATTCTCCTATCATTTTTATCTGCAAGTTAGATTGAATTTTTTTTAAGTCGTTATTAAAAAGTTACAGCTTTCCCTGTGGGATCGATACTGAGGTTTTTAAAGAAAATCCTTTATTATTTGAAACGATACGTATTTGCGTGGTACCTCTAGTGTGAATGCTTATTATATATTTTCTAAATCATTTTATATATTCAAACTAGCCACCAAATATAATTTGGACCAAGTTTTTGACAATCTTTTAAAGTATAAAGATCTGCGTAATTGCAGGTTGAGTCAACTTTTTGGCACCATTGTCGGGGATATCGATGAAACTTTTTGACTTAGAATTTTATTTGTATTATAGATTTAATTTAGGAGAATTAAAACTTAATTATATTACTTTTTTTTCATTTCTGAAAATCATAAAAACATAATTTTTTTTTGAGTCTAAAGGCCTTCATTTAAGTAGAACTAAAACTGAATACATGGAATGTAATTTTAGTAGTAATAGCTATAGTGCTGCTGATGACATCCTTCTCGTGGATAAAACGAGAGAAAAAGTCCAGGAAAAACTTGAATTATGAAGGTCTACATTGAAGTCTAAAGGTAAGACGAGAGAAAAAGCCCAGGAAAAACTTGAATTATGGAGGTCTACATTGGAGTCTAAAGGCACGAGAGAAAAAGCCCAGAAAAAACTTGAATTATGGAGGTCTACATTAGTGCTGATGACATCCTTCTCGTGGATAAAACGAGAGAAAAAGTCCAGGAAAAACTTGAATTATGAAGGTCTACATTGAAGTCTAAAGGTAAGACGAGAGAAAAAGCCCAGGAAAAACTTGAATTATGGAGGTCTACATTGGAGTCTAAAGGCACGAGAGAAAAAGCCCAGAAAAAACTTGAATTATGGAGGTCTACATTATGAGTCTAAAGGCCTTCGTTTAGTAGAACTAAAACTGAATACATGGAATGTAATTTTAGTAGTAGTAGCTCTAGTGATAGAAGCATGACTTTGGGTGATCAAATTATTAAAAGGTGTAAACGATTTAGATACCTAGGGTCCGTTGTTCAAAGCGATGGTGATATACATGGGGATGTTAATAGTAGAATTCAAGTTGGTTGGTTGAAGTGGAGGAATGTTTCAGGCCTTTTGTGTGATAGAAAAGTATCACTTAAACTAAAAGGAAAATTTTATAAGACAGTGGTGAAACCTACAATTCTTTATGACGTTGAATGTTGGCCTTCAAAAGATAAGCTTAATAATAAGTTAAGTGTTGCCGAGATGAGAATGATTAGGTGGATGAGTAGCTTTACACTTAGAGACAAATTGCAAAATGAATATATTCGTGATAGGGTTGGTGTAGCTTCTGTGATAGACAAAATTAGAGAAAGTCGTCTTAGATGGTTTGTTCACATTAAACGTTGACCATCTGATGATCCGATTAGAAGAGTAGATGTTTTAGATTCGACTTGTGGTAAGAAAGGCAGAGGTAGACCTATGAAGACTTGGGCTTATTGTATAAAAAATGATCTTAATTTACTAGAACTAAATGAAAATATGACACTAAACATGACACAATGAAGAAAAGGATTCATGTAGCCAACCCCACGTAGTGGGATTAAGGCTTTGTTGTCGTTGTTGTTGTATAAAAACATAAAAAAAATTATTAAAAAACATAAATTAAAAATCTTCTAAGAGTATTTTTATTTCCTGAAACTTTAGCGTATGCAAGGTTTGGGATCTGAAAGTTTAGTGTCTTATGATTCTAAATTAGAACAAATGATTAAAAAAATTAGAAAACAAAAAGAACCTCACAATTTTGAAGAAATAACAAACACGTTACAAAATAATATTGAACATCAAAATGTTGAAAATGAACAACATAATTTACAAATACCTTTATGGGATTATGCAAACCCTACAGTAAATGAAATTCACTTAAGTACACAAACTCTTGCTGTAGTGGCTAATTCATTTGAACTTAAGCCTACAATTATACAAATGATACAAAACAACCAGTTTGGGGGAACACTTTTTGAGGACCCAAATTTACATTTAGTAAGTGACAAAGACTTTTTATATACAAGAATTTATGAACCCAAATTTATTATTTTATAATAATTTTGTAAAGTCGCAATTTCAAACACAAGTATACGTATCGCTCAAGTAATACAAGACTCTAGTGAAGTCCTATTTATCTTCCCACAGAGAAGTGAGGTAAGAGGTCCTTAGTCAAATTCTAATCTACTACTATTAGTCCTTAATTTGGAATGTCGATTAAAATGATGTTTTATCTAGCAACTACTCCTAAATGTAAGTGTTAAATGTAAAGATAGTAACTATAACTAAATACAAATATTAATTCTAAAGATAACCCTTTTTGGATGAATTGGTTTGGATAATTTTGAGATATTAAAAACTACTATTCTTATGTAATGAATTGGATAATGTAAAAGAATGAGATGCATTAAATATTGTATGTGCCAAATAGGAGCAATCCAATTCTTTACCCTTTGGTCTAGGCATAAAGAACATTGACTAATCCTATGCTTGTTTACTGAATCCATGGCTAGGCTGGGAGGATACCGGCTCTCACGGAGCTACCACATTCCCCTCACCTGAGGGCTAACATCTCCACTTCAGTACTCAAATAACAGGATTGATGGGGATTTTAGTCTGTCACCCTAAAATCTCAAATTCTACGCCCATCAAAGTATATTTCCCTATTTATTTGCATTCAACTCCCATGAACTTAACCATCGATGAAATTTGAATGTGGTTCTACTTTGTTGAGAATTACACAGCCCTCTTGGGTCTTAATGCAATTACAACAAACTTTAACACTACAATAGGCCTTTATTGTAATGTAAATAAAATGCAAGTGAAAACCATCACATTGATAATTAAATCCGCTTTTAACATGCATCACAAAATCCTAAACATGAATTCTACTCATTACAAAAGAAAAGTAAAATGAAAACAACGACATAATCTTCTCATGCCATTATTTCCAAACAAGAAGAGAGAGTAAGAGAAGTTCATCACAAAGCACGAAGAAAACACAACGGAAACTTCATTTAACCAAAGCAAATCTACTAGATAAGTGTTTACAAAATCATAAGATAATGAAGAACACAATATTTAGCTTTTTCCCTTGAAAGAAAAAAGAAAATCTCACCCACAAAGACTCCCGCCGATCCATGCAATGCTAGAATATCTCCTTACAATTTCTCTTAAATCCCCTCTCCAATCTCTCCAAAAGAGTAGAAATCTACATTTCTACTCCTATTCTAAGAAACCTAAACTTTCTCCACACTTTTCCTAACATTCCTCTCATCAAAATCCCTCTTTTTCTAACCTAAATTTGTTCTTTTAAAGGATAGAGACGAAATTTGAAGAGTTGCCACAAGCACCCTTCCAAAAAGCGTCCAAATAGATTGAATTTCAGCCCATAACTGCCAAAAGTCGGTTCCTAGTCGTCCCGGGCGCCGTCGGCGGACTCGAGGGCGCTGTCAGCGTGTTTTTCTGTCATTTTTCGATTTTCTTGGGTAAATCTCGCCGTCGACGCCGTTTTGGCGCCGTTGGCGGGCAGACTACACAGCTCCACCGTTTCGCTCCGTATGGCTCTGTTTTGGCTCTGTTTCTCCCCATTTCAGTTGTGTTGCATTCCTAACAGATAGCCCTACAAAGTAAGAATGAAACTCTGTTTCGCCTCATTTCAGTTGCGTTGCGTTCCTAACAGATAGCCCTACAAAATAAACATGAAAACAACCTTCCTTTAAAGTGTAATCTCATTCAAAAATATGCAAGAAGTGTAAAAGAGATTAAGCATCCAAAAACTTATTGAAAGGTGACAGGGCAAAATATCATTTCTTGCTCGTTTTTGTTCCAAATTGCACCATTTTTGCTTCTTTTTTTCCAAAAGTCCATAATTCATCATACCTACAACAAAACATCAAAAATACCCTTCTTTAAAGTGCAATATCATCAAAATCAGTGTAAAATAGGTATGAAAATCTCAACATATTTTTCTTTGGTCAAAATCCCCCAAACTTAACTATTACTTGTCCTCAAGTAATTTTAGTACTACATAAAAGCTATGATCTATTGTAGTAAAGTTTTAATTCAGAAATACTATAAGTTTGAATTAAGTAAATAACATAGTGAGATTTTCATAAAAAAATTCAAGTAATTAAATTAACTCTGTAGGTACAAGATTATCTAGTCATCAAGTTTAAGAGTTCTAGCTTTCTATTCATTTCAAGAATGACTATATGTTGTAATATCAAGTCACTTAGAATATTCAAATGATATGAACTTCATGAGAACACTACTAATAAAAGATGCTAATCCATAAATATAAGTTCAGGAATGTATTTAGGTTTTCCATTTATGTAGGTCCAGTGAAGCCAATTTTTGATTAGACGTCTCCTCAAGCTTCTTCTCTCTTTTATATTTTTTTCTTTCTTTTCTTTTCTCTTTTTCATTTGCATTGCTTTCAATCCTATATATTTTTCTTTTCTTTTCAGGGATTGTTGTCAATCCTTTCTTTTTCCTTTTTCAAGTGAGGATTACTATATCTGGATAGCCTTTAATGATTTTGAACATCACCTTTCTTTCCCTAAATTTGAAACTCAAA
>JXCR01145406.1:43969-63348 GCA_002079205.1 Phalaenopsis hybrid cultivar | reverse complement strand
AAGATTCTTAATACTTCAAAATATAGTTTCCTTTACTTTAAATAGTTAACTATAGTCTTATTCTCTTATACTAAATATCTTAATCTACAAAATTAATTTTCATTACAAAAATATTCCTTTAAATCTATCATAATATTTAAATATCTACAAAATATAGTTCTATGAATTAAATTCACTACATCAAATCATATTAATAATTTTTTAAAATATTTAAATTGAGAATATCTAATAGTTAATATTTTTTCTTCCCTCCCCCAAACTTGCATTTTTAAATATTTTACAATTTAATTCCATAAAATGTAGCAGGAGGGAAAAGTAATTGAATTTACTAGCTACTGCAACATCCTATCAAATTTATATGCATGCATAATCAGGATAGAATGAAAGCAGGAGTAAGTAAATTAAGCCTAAAACATGCTCGCAATAATATTAAACTAAAAGGAAGTATATTCAATTTAAAATTTCATTTTTCTTCCTACCCCCAAACTTGACTTTTAGCATGTATAACATTTAGTGCAGAAAATATAAGTAGGAAGAAAAATAGTTTAAAATTCTATTTATCACAAATTTCTATCAAAAACATCTACAATTATTTATTAGGATAGAAAACATGAGTAGAAAGTAAATCTAAACTAAACATGCCAGAATGAAATTAACTAAACAAAGTTCTAACTAGCATAACATGTATCAGCATTAAAATATAAAAATGTTCTTCAATTCTTACAAATTGTAACACAAACACAAACACAAATACACAAACAAGATTAGTGAGGTCAATTCTTCCTCCATCTCATCGCATCTCACTAACTTACTTCCAATTTCTAACAGAATCACTATACAAATATATTAGGTGCTTATAAATGATTTTGTAGATTCTAATTCCAAAGATAAGATTATCCCTGATATATTGGTTCTCGAGCACCAACACCAGACATCATCATACCCCAATAATTAAGCACCTCTAGCAGTTATAAGGATAGTGTAAGATCATCCACAAGTTACTCATCTAATAGGTTCGCGACTCCTATCAAATGAAAATAAAGTCCGAGAAAGGTAGTAACAAAATTGAGATGGAACTATTGCTGTTAAAATTCATAATGTCTCTTATAAAATTCAAGTTCGGGTGAGACCCGAGTTCTAGTGAACTCATCAATCCAACTACTACAAGAGAACATACAAGTCTAACCATAATAAGAGTTTAAGGAATCATCTCCCTCATGACACACAAAAAGTAAATCAAACCACTTACAATCCAAACATCTACCAAACATCAAGCAAACGGATCAATCCACACTAAAGCAAACACAATACAACACTAACAATCATGACTCTTAAGCATACTAAATCAGACCACACAGATAACTATGGGTTGCCTCCCATAAAGTGTTTGATTTAATGTCGTTAGCCCGACAAATGATTCCACCTGGATCAAAATTCCAATTAAGTAATCGTTGATCAATAGCCCATTTTTTTTCAGATCCAGGGATTCCTACAAAGTCCTCAACTTTTAATTTTTCATTCAGCTCTTCCTTTTCATATTGATTCTTACCATTATTCCTCATATTTTCTTTCTAGTTCTTTCTTTCAGCTCTTCCTTTTCAGATTGATTCATATTCTTGTTCCTCATATTTCTTTCTAGACTAATATTCATTGCATATTAATATCATCCTTGAAATTTATAAGAAATGGATCTTTATATGATAATTCAAGATTTTCCAAATTTTGGATCAGATTCTCTCTAGAAAATTCAGATTCTAGATCAATATCTTCTATGTTACTCTTCTGTTTCAAATTATCTTCCAATTCTTCAAGAATTTCTTCCATTGATCTTTCAATTTACTTGTCCTTATCTCTCAACTCAAAGCTCTTTTGAAACAAATCCTCGAATTCTCTTCTAAATATCAGTTCAATAATTTTAAATTGCTCATA
The DNA here is from genome assembly GCA_002079205.1 of Phalaenopsis hybrid cultivar. Classification (NCBI taxonomy): domain Eukaryota; kingdom Viridiplantae; phylum Streptophyta; class Magnoliopsida; order Asparagales; family Orchidaceae; genus Phalaenopsis; species Phalaenopsis hybrid cultivar. Next base: position 61,419 of record JXCR01145406.1, on the reverse strand, counting down.
ATTCATTTCCTTAGGATTTATCTCAGAGTCACTAGGTAAAATCTCTGGGGGGTACCTGTTAATTGCATTAATAATCTGCCCCAGCATCAGAATCTCATTCATTTTATTCTTATACCACGGAATATGCCATTCAGTGACTTTGAATAACTCTTTCATAGGAGATCTTTTACTAATTTCATCATTCAATTCAGGTTCATCTTGTGATTGAGTCGAATGTGAAGATATAGAGACTGGTGATGTATATGAATTCACCAAATAGATAGGCTTTATAATTGTATGAGGTGAATTCATTTTAAGGTCATGAGATTTTTCAACAGATGGAATTAAAAGTTTACTATTTTTGGTAACGTCCATCATTTCATACCTCTCATGAACATACATACAGTCTTTTTTAAACAAAATTTTAGACTCATCATGAAAACCCATTTCGATCTCATCTGTTAACTTACTCTCAAAACATCTGGAAATAGTTTTTACTTAGATAATCAATTTCATCCATCCAAAAACAATCATCATCATTTCTCTCAGATGGATATTTCATAGCCATTAAATATCAAAAGTGGTTTCATGGTCACTAATATTCATAGTTAACTTTCCTTTTTGCACATCTATCATAGCTTGTCCAATAACAAGAAAAGGTCTCCCCAAAATAATGGGATATTCTTTATCTTCCTCCATATCTAATACAATAAAGTCCATAGGAAAGATAAATTTATCCACTTTAACAAGCACATCTTCTATAATCCTTTTTGGATAAATAATAGATCGATCAGTTAACAGAATAATTATAGTAGTGGGAGAAATATCAGCTAAACCTAACCTGTTTAAATATAGATAGAGGCATCACATTAATGCTCGATCCTAAATCACATAAAGCTTTTCCACATAAGCTTTTTCCAATTACCCAAGGAATTGTAAAACTACAATGATCTTTAAGTTTCTGAGGAAAATTTTTCTGAAGTATAGCGCTACACTCCTCACTTAGTGCAATTGTCTCGTAATCCCCAAATTTCTTTTTCTTGTTTAATATCTCCTTCATAAATTTTGCATAACTTGGCATCTGTTTAAAAGCTTCAGCGAAAGAAATATTTATCGTTAACTTCTTAAGTACGTCCATGAACTTTGAAAATTTTTTATCCAACTTATGTTGTCTAAGTCTTTGAGGAAATGGAGGTGGTGGTCTTTTCAAACTGATTTTAGTTGGAGATATTAATTTTTCTAGATCCTTATGTCGGTCTCCATGCAGCTGGGTGCGGTTTAATTTAGCTTAATATAGTTTAGAAATTAGGTATTGTAATTTGAAGAAAATGGGGTCAAACTGATCTCATTGATTCCTACAGTTTGGATAATCTAGCTAACCACGAGTAATGTACTACCCTGAAAGGTAATACATTGCTTGATAATAAGCTCAATTAAATACACTATAGAAATAAATGACTTCCGTTTGATCTGCAAGTTTGCATGATGACCGACATATTCCCCTATTCGATATGAGAGTCAAATAAGGTTTATTTTAAGTCTGGGTTCTTTTAAGTTCCCTATAAGGGCAAGCCCCTATAGTTAATTATATCTTAAGCGACGAATCACCTAAGAAAACTCTTGATAAAAATCAGGAATCTTTTATTTTCATGAGTTCAAAAGGAAAGGGTTTTCAACGAACATGATTGTGAAATTTTCAATAGAGATTGGTTCAAAATTGAAAGATTTTGTTTTAATAATCAAAGGAAGAAAAGTTGAAGAGATTAAAGATCCAAAATAGGTTCTTGGTAATCCCCCAAACTATCCTAATGTTTGGCTCAATTTAAGATGGTATTAATTTAAGTAACTCTTGCCAGTTTTATTAATTAGGACTTAGATTTGTGTAATGATGATTTAAGCCTAAAAAGATATATATAATTGATGCATTTAATGAGACATGTTGCATGCATGCGTGGGTTGAAATGAAATAAGGATGATAAGATTTTTTTTGTTTTTATTTTAAATAATAATAATAATATTATTATTATTTAAATCTCTTCATGCATTTTTTTTGTCGAACACCTGTTTGCGGTGAAATGAACGTTCTCCTTATATGGAATCGACGTTCCGGACACGCTCGCGTGGTCCACTTTGTCATCCGGGGTCGTTCAGAGCACTTTTTCTGCGATTGAGTCAAAAAAATGTGTCAAATTTAATTTTTGTCAAATTTTTGGTTTGCCATCGACCGTTTTGGAAATTGATCACAGGCCAATTAAATTGATTTGAATTCATTTGAAATTCGATCTAGACATGCTGAATTTGAAATTAAGGTATTTGATTAGTCATGGAGCTGAACTTGGAGATTTTGGTTAAATTAGACCCAATGGATGGTCAAGAATTGATTTTAGGAATGATTGAGATGATTTTGGAGAATTTGAGAATTTTTGGTCCATGAGTGGCATTTTGGTAATTTTGGCTGTCTTTGGTCAAAGTTGTCAAAAGATTGATCTAAAGGCTCGAGGTGGTTCAGAATGAAATTTAGAGTCAAACGACAGTGTTCGGGGTCATTTTCGATCAATGTGAACGGTTTTATGATCCTCAAAATATTTTTTAAGTATTCGTTATTTTGGTGTCGAAGTGTCAAAAAGTTATCTAGAAGTATGACAATATTACAGTCAAAATTCTCAGGAAGACATAATGAATGATTTGGTGTGATTTTTATGATTTATTGTTGACTCTGGGAGATTTTGGAAAATTTGATATCTCGGGGGGTCTAGGGGCATTTTGGTAATTTTTGGGAAAATTGGGTATTTTTGCAATTTTTTGGTATCAAATAGTCTAAATGATAATATCAAATGGTTTGAAGTTAATTTTGTGATTCAATGGCAGTTTTGGTGAATTTTGAAAAATTAGAATATTCAAGTGAGGTATTTTAGGGTAAACTGTGTTCAAATAATTTTGGTCAGCCCCATGGGTGTAATGACTGCAACATTCTGATATGAAAATGTAATGTTTAAGATGATCATGGCGATTATGAATGATGATGCAATGTATTGGAGTCCAAAAAAAGTGTAGAACAGTGCAAGACTTTCCTATGGTCCAAAGGTCCTAAAGGAATTCTCATCAGGGCTCCCTTATGTAATCTTAATCTTTGTATTAAAAAATTATTGATCACATATAGAACCAACATAGAGAACAAATATTTGGTTGAAATGTATAAGAAGAATGTGGGTTCCATTTCTAAGATGCTAAGATAGTCATCAGGGAAGTCCTAAGGCTAGATCCTAGTCACTAAAGGAAAGACCCAAAACCCTCACCCAAAAGTGAGGTCAACAAATGGACCCCCAATAGAGACGGTGTGCTAAACAAGCACACTGCGCGTATTGGAGTTGACCTAGGCGATCAATAAACCAATCAAGAAAGGTTGAAGTTTACTTTCCCTTAAAGAGTATAGAAGCCAATAAGGGAGGAATTACGTTAGTATCCGCCATGGGTAGCTTAGTGAACACCCACTGGTGATATAGAAGGTGTTATCTGCTGGGGATGAACAAGAAGGATATTTATCAAAGGTTGATTTGTGTGTGTATTTTTTTAGAAGCTGTGAATTTGGATGAGCAACATCTTAGTTGGGTATCAGTAGACATAAATTTTGATTTATAATAAAGATTTTGAATTATCAAATCAAAGAAGATATGTGTAATATCATTGGAAGACTAGGTCAGGAAGAAAAGAAAAGGTATTCATCTTCAAGTTGAGAGCTAGCCAAAGACACTATTGCACCATTTGAGGTATATGGTCTCAGTGGTAGCAAGTGTCAAAGAAAGAGAGTTTAGGATGTCATGTACACATAAAGAGATCTTATACCCAGTTCAGATATTTTATAGATTCAATCTATATCCGTTAGGGGGAGGAAGGTGTGAATCTAGAAGTATTGTCGTGATTCGGTAAAAAGGTGGCCATGACCTGACCGGGGTCGCCATAATTTGGCAAAGTATTATTACGATTTGATAAAGAAATCGACATAGTTGCAAGTGGACGTAGCAAAGTGTGTATTTTATTTTGTGTACGCTTAGTCAGTGTCGACGTAGCAAAGTGTACAAAAATTAAGAAAAAATTAGGAATGCCTTATGCACGCAACAAGGGCTTACTATCCTGACAAGAACTATCAGATGCCTTTGTCCATTTTAAGGGGCCTTACTCCTATCTTAGAGGTGAGGAATCTGATGTCTCAACAGAACCTGAAGGCCTTATACATATCCAGTGCAAGAAGGAATCGGGTACCTTACTTGTTTACTCCCTTATCCAGTGTTTGCTAATATGGTGCAGCGGAGGTATAAGGTGCCTTGTTGGCTTACTCCTTATCCAGTGCATAAAGGAATCAGGTACCTTGTTGGTTTACTCCCTTATCCAGTGTGTGAAGTGCGACAACGGAGGAATTGAGTGCATTCTTGGCTTACTCCCGATCCAGTGCATGGGAAATTGGGTACCTTGTTGGTTTCCTTCCAATCCCGTATATTAATTTGGTGTGGGTGGAACAGGTGCCTCAAACGCGTTGCAAGGACTTATTAACTGTTCCAGAGAGAATTTTCGGATGCCACAAGGGGTCTTACTCCTATCTCAGAGGTGAGGAATTGGATGCCTCAACAGAACTTGGAGGCCTTACATCTATCCAGTGTAAGAAGGAATCGGGTACCTTGCTGGTTTACTCCCTTATCTAGTGTGTGCTAATATGGTGTAGTGGAGGTATAAGGTGCCTTGTTGGCTTACTCCTTATCCAGTGCATAAAGGAATCGGGTACCTTGTTGGTTTACTCCCTTATCCAGTGTGTGAAGTGCAACAATGGAGGAATCGAGTGCCTTCTTGGCTTACTCCTGATCTAGTGCATGGGAAATTGGGTACCTTGTTGGTTTCCTCCCAATCCGATATATTAATCTAGTGTGGGTGGAACAGGTGCCTCAAACGCATTGCAAGGACTTATTAACTGTTCCAAAGAGAATTTTCGGATGCCACAGGGTTCTTACTCCTTATCTTAGAGGTGAGGAATTGGATGCCTCAACAAAACCTGGAGGCCTTATACCTATCCAGTGTAAAAAGGAATCAGGTACCTTGCTGGTTTACTCCCTTATCATGAGGAAAATTGTAAGAATCGAATGCCTCAACAGAACCTGAAGGCCTTACACCTATCCAGTGCGAGAAGGAATCAGGTACTTTGTTGGTTTACTCCCTTATCCTGAAGAAAATTGTAGGAATCAGATGCCTCAACAGAACCTGAAGGCCTTACACCTATCCAGTGTGAGAAGGAATCAGGTACCTTGTTGCTTTACTCCCTTATCCTAAAGAAAATTGTAGGAATCGGATGCCTCAACAGAACCTGGAGGCCTTACACCTATCCAGTGCAAGAAGGAATCGGGTACCTTGTTGGTTTACTCCCTTATCCTGAAGAAAGTTGTAGGAATCGGATGCCTCAACAGAACCTGGAGGTCTTACACCTATCCAGTGCAAGAAGGGATCGGGTACCTTGTTGGTTTACTCCCTTATCCTGAAGAAAGTTGTAGGAATCAGATGCCTCAACAAAACTTGGAGGTCTTACACTTATCCAGTGCACGAAGGAATCGAGAACCTTGTTGGTTTACTCCATTATCCTGAAGAAAGTTGTAGGAATCGGATGCCTCAACAGAACCTGGAGGTCTTACACCTATCCAGTGCAAGAAGGATTCGGGTACCTTGTTGGTTTACTTCCTTATCATGAAGAAAATTGTAGGAATCAGATGCCTCAACAAAACCTGGAGGTCTTACACCTATCCAGTGCAAGAAGGAATCAGGTACCTTGTTGGTTTACTCCTTTATCCTGAAGAAAGTTGTAGGAATTAGACGCCTCAACAGAACCTGGAGGTCTTACATCTATTCAGTGAAATAAAGAATCGGGTACCTTGTTGGTTTACTCCCTTATCCTGAAGAAAGTTGTAGGAATTGGATGCCTCAATAGAACCTGGAGATCTTACACCTATCCAGTGCGGTAAGGAATCGGGTACCTTGTTGGTTTACTCCCTTATCCCAAAGAAAATTGTAGGAATCAGACGTCTCAACAAATCTGGAGGTCTTACACTTATCCAGTGTAGGAAGGAACCTTGTTGGTTTACTCCCTTATCCTGAAGAAAATTGTAGAAATTAGACGCCTCATCAGGACCTGGAGGTCTTACACCTATCCAGTGCAAGGAGTAGGATGAAAGAATATCCTAAGTGCTGAGATTGTTGAGAATTGCTGAGAATTGCATAAGTAATTTTGCTGAGATTCAATTTATGCAGAGATCATGAAAATTTTCCGAAGTGCGGAGAACATCTGTATAAGTTCGTACAGTGTTGAATTTTATTGAAATGTTTGTGCAGAGATTCACAAAAATTTATGAGGTGCAAAATTTTGTTTCAATGTTGACTTTTATTTTGTTTGATGCTGAATTTTATTTTGTTGCATTTGTTTTAGGATTTGGACCCAGTTTTAGACAAGATTGACATCTGTGCTTCTAAAAACGAGTCTGTCTCTAAAACATTACGAGGCAAAGTATCGTCCACTGACTAAGGATAGGTGTTAGAGCATAACCCACTCTTTAAGGTGCTATCAAAATTATATTATTTCAAGTACCTATAAAGATGCATTATCTCTTAAGACACCACAGCTGAAGTGGCCGCAACTTGATAATTTTATTCATAGCAGTTTGTCGTTTCTTATCACTGATTCTGTAAAAGTTGTTCAAGTTGTCTTTGAGAAATCGCTCTGACGTTCTTTGAATTGTCATTGTAGTTGTATTTGTTGGGCGTTGAAGGATATGCCTTCAGGTCTGAATTTCCATTATGTGCTAATATCATCGTCGCTTCTTTAATTCTTTCTTTTTGGACCTAAGCAGATTTCAGAATTTTTGTCGTGCGATCAAAATATTTTTCGTTTTTTAAGGATATTTCTGAGCCAATTAATAGCCGACGAAAAGACTCGAGATCGTTGAACTTTTTCATGAATATAATACCGGAAGAATTTTCTTAAGAGAACATTTCAAGTCTTATCAATCAGGAGAGAATTCAGACACCAATTTTTGATTATACGTCCACTTCAAGCTTCTTCTCAGGGAGACTCTTCTTTTGCTTTAATTTTTTAGATCAAACACGCGATCTTTTTTTTTTTTATCTTTTCCCCTTGTTTTGTTGAGAATTACTATATCCGGTAAATCATAATTTAAAGAATTTTGAATGTCTGAATTTAGCCACCAATTTTTTTTGATTTTATGCTTACCTCAAGCTCCTTCTCAGGGGACTCACTTTTTTTTTTGCTCCGTTTATTTTTTGAGAATTACTATATCTGGTGGAACGTAATTTTCTTAACAATTTTGAATGTCCAAACTCCCCTAACTAATAATCCTCAAATATTTCTTAAGATGAATTCTGGGATATTATAACTCGTTAGAAAGTTAGGACCTAATCACGTGGAAAGAAATTAAAAGGCTCGTGATATCCCGAGTCAATTACTTGTATTTCAATCACACTGTCTTATTTTGAAATCAACTTATAACTCATTCTGAATTCTTTGAAGTAGATGACTCAGTTGTTAGGGTATTAATTTTATTCTCCCTTGAAATCATATTAGTATCAAAACATTTAATTTCTCTTTTGATGTGATGAGCTTTCCAAATATCGAACAATTCTGGACTACAACAAGCACTTTCCTTCCTTTCTTTCATTATGGTGGGAGGAATGGGACAGACTAACACTGATCCTGCTAATATGCCCTTTAAACAACAATAGTAGCCAAGAGGCATTTCATTCGTTGTCAGTTGCTTAGGAGTCAGTTGAGTCAAACATATCGACCGAAGTTATACTGATAGAACCTATTTCAGGTCCTTTTCAAATATTCTTTCGAGATCATTACTTCCCCGTTCTTGAAATTCTCCTCAAGCAAGTCCTTAAATCTGCAGTACTCCTCTATAGTGTGTCCAATGAATCTGAGGTAGGGGACATATCTCAAATGTCATTTCTTATTGACCTCGTCTGATTTCTTTGGCTTTGACAATCTGAACTCGGGCTTCTTAATCAAATCCTGAAACATCTTTGTTACCGCCTCATCCTTGAAGAGATATACCTTGTTTAACAGTTCGGTCATAGACCGACCCTGCCTTCCATCCATCCGGTGCTGCTTTTGCTGGGTTGAATATCAATTGTGATGTTGATTGTACCGCTGTTGATGTTAGTAGATATGTCGCGGCGGCTCAGCTTGGATCTACATCGACTGGCTTACCCCTGTCAACTGCTGCCAGTGTCTCTGATCTCCTTTCAGATGTCTTTGTTGGCTTCGGCTCGTCCGCCCATTTCGAGAATTCAAGTTAGTTGGCCTCTCTTTGCAGGCTTGCAGCTTCGCTAAGTAGCTTCTCAAAAGTTTTGATCGTAAGTCCCTTGAGTAAGAAACCTACTGGACTATGGATGTTTTGTAGTAGAATTTTGATTGCATGTTGCTCTGGAAGCTGTGGTTCACACTTCATGCTGAGGTTTTTCCACCGCAAGTTATAATCTACTAACGTCTCAATCAGTTTCTGTTGCTCGACCACGAGATCACCAAAGGTGACATGGTACTGAGCTCCGACAAACCGTGGGATAAAAAAGTTTACCATTTCTGCAAGTGTCTTTACCGAGTCGTTGTGTAATTCTATAAACCAGTCAAAAGTGATTCCTGAAAGACTGCTCACGAACTGATGGAATAATAGCACATCACTACCCCCTGTGTTGCAACAACTTGCTCGAAAGCGTGCAATATGATGTCGGGGGTTTCCAGTCCGTCAAAAGTTTTGAACAAAGGTGATACAAAACCCTTGGAATATTGGATGACATCAAACTCCTTCGGGTAAAGTCTATCCACTAGAATCAATGCCTCTTCTTTTGATCGATCCAAGATTTCTCTCACCTGTTGTTCCACCATTTGTTTAATCGTCATTTTCCGACAATGGACCCTGAACGAAATCCTTCTTCTATCGTTCATTGGAGGTGAGCTCTTTTCTACAACATAAATGGTCTTTGACTGGCGTATTTCCGAAAGTGTCATCTGCGGTGATTGTGACTATCTTTTCATTATAATCACAGCGGCTGTCATTTCTTCAATTTTCTTCTCGAGACAGTTGTTCTGCTCGTCCCTTTGCTGTATGGCCTTTTGTCACTCATCCATGGCGTTCTCCTCACCAGAAGATGGAGCGTCGCACGCAGATAATGTGGTCCAGGTCTTGATGACATTAATTTCTGCAAAATCACCTTCCGTGTAATCTGCTAGGTCATAATTTTCTTCTTTAATGTCTTTTCACTGATCTTTAGAAAGTTGCACAATGTCGACTGAGAGTTTTTTCGAGGCAGACTCAATTGAATTTCCTTTGATAACTTTAAGGTCAATATGAAGTTTTCGAGAAACATCACTTATTTCATCGAGCACCGGTGTCGTTGCATGGAAGTTAATTAAATCAACCGAACTCATATTTACAGGACCCTTTTTTTTCTTAGGTTCTTTCAAATACTATTTCGGGATTGTTACATTTCCACCTTTGAAATTTCTATCAAGCCAATCCTTGAAGCTAAAGCAATTTTCTATGGTGTGGCCGAGGAACCGGTGGTATGGGCAATATTGGGTATGATCCTTCTTGTTAGTCTCTTCTGGGCTTTTCAGCTCTAGCAGTTTAAATTTTGGTCTCATTAGCAAGTCGTAGAATATCTTCGTCACGAACTCCTCTTTAAATGGGTATATCTTGTGTAACCATTGATTCTTTGTTAAAATTTTCTGTCAGCAGGATGTAGACTCCTTTCATGTGCATTTATTTGTTGTAGAGGATTTGAATTGGACCCAATCTCAAATCCAGAAAATGGTAGGGTATAAGCGTTGTCTATTCCTCATGTAGGATCTATTTTCCTTTATTTAGCGGAACAGTTGGCGCAGTGACGGTGAATCCGATAGAAGGAGCACAAGTAGTCCTCAGATAAGTCCCAATGCTCCTAACGACAGACTTTACAGCAATAGTAGGGATCTTTTCAACCAACACTTTTGGAGGGAAGAATTTCTTGATAGATTTCAAGTTGAACTCTACAATATGCTCCACAGACTTATCTGTTTCGAACTTCATTACTGTGACGAACCTTCCCGAACTTAACTCCAATATCATCGAACCCTTGTCCAAACTTAATAACTATCAGTTCAGGTAATTCATCCTCGTTGACAGTGAACTCTACTCCAGAGGCGAAAGAAAAGACCAACTTTAGCGAAGACATTGTCACCGCCATTTGAAGAATTTTCAAAATTCAGTGATGTCCTATGCCGTGTAGTTTCGACAGAAGTATTCAAGTTGACGCACTTATCCTATGAACTGGGCATCCTTTATTATTCTAATTTTTAAATTTAGTATGTATTTATGATTAAAGCATTAAAGGGTTATAATTAACAAATTAAATGACTGTGAAGAGACATAGAAAAGCAAAACCAAACCCGAAGAAGACAAAGAAAGTGCAAAGTTTAGGACCCAGTACGAGACCAACTTCACAATGCACAATGCCCAAGCGGAACAAGTCCACCAACACACCTATTGGGGGTCCGACCCCACAAAAAAAAATGAAAACCCAAAGGATTCCTGAACTCTTTGTTTATGATGTTTAAACAAAAAGTTCTGGAATCCAGAAGAGTTAGCTGTACTCATCCAAGGAAGAAATGGACTAAGTAAACTAACGAAAAAGAAGGGTAATCTGATCTGAAAGGGAGACAGACACATTACCGATGCATGAAAACAATTATCCCTGATTAATATGGAGAGAGGAACTAGTCCCCAGCGGAGTCGCCAGAATTTTTTGGTCGCCATGCGGCTGGGTGAGGTTTAATTTAGCGTAATATAGTGTTTTGAAATTAGGTATTTTAATTTGAAGAAAATAGGGTCAAACTGATCCCATTGACTCCTACAGTTTGGATAATCAAGCTAACCACAAGTAATGTACCACCCTGAAAGGTAACACATTGCTTGATAATAAGCTCAATTAAATAAACTATAGAAATAAATGACTTCCGTTTTGATTTGCAAGTTTGCATGATGACTGACATATTCCCCTATTCGATATGAGAGTCAAATAGGGTTTATTTTAAGTCTGGATTCTTGTAAGTTCCCTATAAGGGCAAGCCCCTATAGTTAATTATATCTTAAGCGACGGATCACCTAAGAAAACTCTCGATAAAAATCAGGAATCTTTTATTTTCATGAGTTCAAAAGGAAGGGTTTTCAACAACATGATTGTGAAATTTTCAATAGGGATTGGTTCAAAGGTGAAAGATTTTGTTTTAATAATCAAAGGAAAAAAAGTAGAGGAGATTAAAGATCCAGAATAGGTTCTTGGTAATCCTCCAAACTATCCTAATGTTTGGCTCAATTTAAGATGGTATTAATTTAAGTTAACTCTTGCCAGTTTTATTAATTAGGACTTAGATTTGTGTAATGATGATCTACACAAAAAGCCAAGAAAGATAGGATGTTTTATGTCGAGTGACTACCTCAGAATCCTAAAATGAGTTACGACATACTGCATATTGGGACTATGCAGGAGCCTAATAAAAAGAGAGGTTTATGTCATAAAAGACAGCCTCAAAATCCTAATGATTGTTATTTAAACTAAAGAAAGGGACTTAAACGAGCTGCCCACGAAGTGTGCTCCGAGTTCCATACTGGAATGTCTTCAGGTCTTCAAGTCTTCAGGTCCTCCAATCTTATTATTAAAAGTTTTATTTGTTTCAATAATTTTAGAGTGAATTAATTAAAGGGTATTGGAGGTATAGTTCAAACCTATGTCAAGGCTAAGTTTACTTAAGCTAAGTAATTCCCTAATGTTATGATTTCTAGGTTCTCCCTAATCTAAACAACTTTTATTTCTTCATTATTTGTCCTTAACACATGCATTCTATGTTTGATAAAAGCAGTAAAAGAACATGCATTGAGATACATAAATCAATAAATAGAGCAAATAAAGAAACAATGTTTTATCAAATTTTTATTAAGTTTTAATGATTTAATTAGTGGTAACCCAGTCAAGATGTCTATGGCTCCGTCGTCCCGGGTCGCCAGATGCTCTAGCTTACTTAGTCTGAAAGATGGTTGCCCACCAGAACCGAAAGATTCTTGTCAACATCCACAGAATATATCGTCCAAGAAATCTTCGTAAACTAGAACAAAAAGGGGTTTAAGTTGCGTTATGTGATCTTTGTGATTAAGATTTGATTAATTCTTGAATTACTACATCAATTTTAGGGTTGAAATATTTTAGGTTGTTTACATCTTGTTGTTTGATTTTAAGTGTTTTATTTTAGTTATTTTGGTTCTCTTGTTATTAATTATGTGAAGTTGACGACTTCGAAGCTGAATTAACTTCAAAGCCATGCTTTAAAGCCTTGTTGTATTTGTTTTCGTTTAAGTTTAAGTTTTAATATGTTTTATGTAAATTTTACCCCTGCCAATATGTTTTATTTTATTTCTTAATTGATGTTCAAGTTGAGGGGTTTAGGTTTAACTTAGGCTTAAGGTTTTACCTAAAAGGTTCTCCTGTGTTCAACCTATGGATTAGGTTCTTAACCTAAGGTTTAAGTTAGGTTTAGCTTAAGGCTAAGCTATGATTAAAGTTTGTTTAGCCTAAAGATCAGGGTTGGATTAGGGTTAACTAACCTAAGGTTTAGGTTCATTAATCCTATTGGCTTAGGGTTAACTAACCTAGGGTTTAGGTTAACTAATCATATTTATTTAGGGTTAACTAACCCAGGGTTTAGGTTAGCTAATTCTATTAGTTTAAGGTTAACTAACCTAGGGTTTAGGTTAACTAATCCTAGTGGTTTAGGTTAGCTAATTCTATTGGTTTAGGGTTAACTAACCTAAGATTTAGGCTTAGCTAATCCTATTAGTTTAGGGTTAACTAACCTCAGGTTTAGGTTAACTAATCTTATGGATTAGGGTTAACTAACCTAAGGTTTAGGTTAACTAATCCTATTGGTTTAGGGCTAAGCAACTTAATGTTTAGGCTTAGCTAATCATATTGGTTTAAGGTTAATTAACTTAAAGTTTAGGTTAACTAATCTATTGGTTTAGGGTTAACTAACCTAAGGTTTAGGCTTAGCTAATCCTATTGGTTTAGCGTTAATTAACCTAAGGTTTTGGTTAACTAATCTTATTGGTTTAGGGTTAACTGACCTTATGTTTAGGCTTAGCTAATCCTATGGTTTAGGGTTAACTGACCTTATGTTTAGGTTTAGCTAATCTTATGGATAAGGGTAAACTAACCTAATGTTTATGTTAACTAATCTTAGTGGATAGGATCACTAATCCTAATGGTTTAGGTTAAGGCCGACCTAAGATTAAGGTTCAGTTTAGGATGGACCTAATATGCATGTTAAACTAAACTATAGTTCATGTTAACTAACCCTAATCTTCAAGAAGTTCAGTCTGAATTAAATGACAAGATGACTTAAATCTCAAGTTTAAAATGATCCAATTATTCAATTTGGACTCAGCTAAATGTTATGTCTTCCCAGGCTAGACTTGGTCTAAAGACTGGCTGACTTAAAGCCCTAAATGACAAAATTAGACTTAATGGGTGATTGACTCAATTCTTATGTTGGTTGACCAAGTATGTAATCAGGTTGAACAGGACCTAAAGAGAATTGGCTAAGTTGGACTTAGGTTGAGCTTGGGTTAGGTAAACTTAGCCTAAGTTAAACTTGAACCCTAATTAACGTGTTTTAATTATAAAAAATTATTTTAAACATGATTTTAAATTATTAAAACCTCTGTTAATGGTCAAACATTCAATCAGAGAGAGTTTTACAATTTTTATAATTTTTATAATTTTTAATTTACATAAATATGTCGTTTCATTCAAAAATCAAAATACAAATGTAGAGAAACTAAAATTTCTTGGAAAAATTAGAGAATCTTTCCCCAAGGCCATTTAATATTTCTGCCAAATTTCACATTTTTCCCATTTATATTTAAATGTTTATGATTTAAATACTCCAAAACTTCAAAAATTAATTTAAAAATATTTACTTGATGAAAAATTATGATTTTTGTTTTGAAAAATTCTCCTCCTTTGTTTGAGTTCATAACATCTTTTATTTTATTTTTTTGAGTTTTCTATAAAAAGTTATGTAATTTTGAAATTGAATTATAATTTTTTGAAATAAAATAATAAAATAAATAAAATTGCCGTATCTCCCCCTTCCCTCACGCGACACTCACCAAGCGGAACCCGCGACGCACGAATGGAGGAGAGCCGACGGCTGAAATTTGTCGGAGTCGTTTCTCCGCCGATTCTCAACCAAATTTTGCGTTCTTGGGCTCGTTTTGTTCAGCTTGAAGAGTAGATTACATCCATACGGATACTTAAGTGTTTTGTGGTTTATTCTTCGATCTGGAAGGGAGGGAAGTTCGAGATTATTATTTCAATTTAAGAGATATACCTGTGCCTGAGAGATTTGTCCTCAATTAGGTTTGAATAAGTAGGTCTTCCTGAGCTTATCCAACTCCTCGTGGAGTAGTTTTGACGTAATTTTTGCGCCGGGTCGGAGGTTCGCCGGAATTTAGCTCGGTTTTGGCTTTTCCGGCGACGTCGGTGTTTTTCCGGCGAGCGAGGAGAAATGAGAGCTGTTGTTGTGTGTGTGGAGAAGGAATGGAGAGTGGGGGGTGCTGTAGTGGGTTGTTGTTGTTGTTAAGGAGTGATGTGTTTTTATAGAAGGAAAAAAGTGAGAGTATGAGAGAGAGAGATTTTTTTTTGTTTTTTTTTTAATTAGATCTGCTGTAGGCGTGGGAGANTTTCATGAGTTCAAAAGGAAAGGGTTTTCAACGAACATGATTGTGAAATTTTCAATAGAGATTGGTTCAAAATTGAAAGATTTTGTTTTAATAATCAAAGGAAGAAAAGTTGAAGAGATTAAAGATCCAAAATAGGTTCTTGGTAATCCCCCAAACTATCCTAATGTTTGGCTCAATTTAAGATGGTATTAATTTAAGTAACTCTTGCCAGTTTTATTAATTAGGACTTAGATTTGTGTAATGATGATTTAAGCCTAAAAAGATATATATAATTGAGGCATTTAATGAGACATGTTGCATGCATGCGTGGGTTGAAATGAAATAAGGATGATAAAATTTTTTTTTGTTTTTATTTTAAATAATAATAATATTATTATTATTATTTAAATCTCTTCGTGCATTTTCTTTTGCCGAACATTTGTTTGCGGTGAAATGAACGTTCTCCTTATATGGAATCGATGTTCCGAACACGCTCGCGTGGTCCACTTTGTCATCTGGGGTCGTTCAGAGCACTTTTTCTGCAATCGAGTCAAGAAAATATGTCAAATTTAATTTTTGTCAAATTTCTGGTTTGCCATCGACCGTTTTGGAAATTGATCACAGGCTAATTAAATTGATTTGAATTCATTTGAAATTGGATCTAGACATGCTGAATTTGAAATTAAGGTATTTGATTAGTCATGGAGCTGAACTTGGAGATTTTGGTCAAATTAGACCCAATGGATGGTCAAAAATTGATTTTAGGAATGATTGAGATGTTTTTGGAGAATTTGAGAATTTTTGGTCCATGAATGACATTTTGGTAATTTTGGCCGTCTTTGGTCAAAGTTGTCAAAAGATTGATTTAAAGGCTGGAGGTGGTTCAGGATGAAATTTAGAGTCAAACGACAGTGTTCGGGGACATTTTCGATCAATGTGAACGGTTTTATGATCCTCGAAGCATTTTTTAAGTATTCGTTATTTTGGTGTCGAAGTGTCAAAAAGTTATCCGGAAGTATGACAATATTACAGTCAAAATTCTCAGAAAGACATAAGGAATGATTTGGTGTGATTTTTAGGATTTATTGTTGACTCTGGGAGATTTTGGAAAATTTGATATCTCGGGGGTCTAGGGGCATTTTGGTAATTTTTTGGGAAAATTAGGTATTTTTGCAATTTTTTGGTATCAAATAGTCTAAATGATAATATCAAATGGTTTGAAGTTAATTTTGTGATTCAATGACAGTTTTGGGGAATTTTGAAAAATTAGAATATTCAAGTGAGGTATTTTAGGGTAAACGTGTTCAAATAATTTTGGTAAACTGTGTTCAAATAATTTTGGTCACCCATGGGTGTAATTACTGCAACATTTTGATATGAAAATGTAATGTTTATGATGATCATGATGATTATGAATGATGATGCAATGTATTTGAGTCCAAAAAGGTGTAGAACAGTGCAAGACTTTCCTATGGTCCAAAGGTCCTATAGGAATTCTCATCAGGGCTCCCTTATGTAATCTCTAATATTTGTATTATAAAATTATTGATCACATATAGAACCAACATAGAGAACAAAGATTTGGTTGAAATGTATAAGAAGAATGTGGGTTTCATTTCTAAGATGCTAAGATAGTCATCAGGGAAGTCTTAAGGCTAGATCCTAGTCACTAAAGGAAAGACCCAAAACCCTCACCCAAAAGTGAGGTCAACACCTTAGAAACATGTTCTTCAGGTCTCTTAGTTACCTTTGTTTCTCTCACAAAATTTTTCTCTTTTCTAACCACATGCTCTATTTCTCTTCCACTTCTTAATTGGACAGCTTCTCCTTGTTTATTAGTGTTCTACCACATCCTCTATCTCTCTTTCACTTTTTAATTGGACAACTTCTACTTGTTCATTAGTGTTTTCTGCTCAATGTTCCTCTATCTCTCTTCCACTTTTTAATTGGACAGCTTCTACTTGTTCATTAGTGTTCCCTTTTGGGTTGATCTCAATGTTCCTAGGAAGTGTTCCTTGGGGTCTATTGCTAAGTGAATTAGCAATTTGTCCCAACTGATTCTCTATATTTTTAATCGCAGCATTTTGACTTTGCAACTGGTTTCCCATTTGCAATACCACTCATTCCATAGACATCTTCTTATTCTCAAATTGTTGATCATTATTAGAGTCTGGTGGATATGAAGGTCTATAGTTTGTGTTCCCCTGTTTATTCCAACTTCCATTAGGATTTGCATGATTATTTTTCCATTATTCGTTTCTACCCGAAGTAGTATGACACCAGTTAAAATTAGGATGGTACTTCCAACCTGGGTTGTAAAAGTTAGAATATGGGTTGTTTATGGTATTTAAAGTCTTATATGATAAGTTAGAATCAATCATATGCTCTAATGAACTTTCCTCACTTACTGGAGTAAATTGAGTTAGGTTCATTCCAAATTGGTCCAACTTCTTTGATATTACAGCAACTTGAGATGCAAGAATTGTAATCACATCTGAGTCATGAACACTGGCTATTTTTTTAGGATTTACCCTTGTAGAGGGCCATTGAAATTCATTTGTAGCCATTTCTTCAATTAATATATATGCTTCATAAAATGATTTTGATATTAATGATCCACCAGCAGCAACATCAATTATAAACCTAAGGGATTCTACTAACTCATTA
>JXCR01145406.1:3952-43557 GCA_002079205.1 Phalaenopsis hybrid cultivar | reverse complement strand
TTTTTTGAGTCCTCTTTGTATTTTTATTTTTTTCTTTTTTTCAAACTCGGGATCATAAGGCACAAGTCCTGCAGATCCTTTATTTCGCATAAGCTACACAACAAACAATACATTAACAATTAAACAAATAACAGATGAAATATATTCAACACAACAAAACATTTTCACGAACATCTTATTTTTCACACAAACAGTTTTGTTAAAAAAATTTTTCATATAAAAACACTTTTCACACAAAACACTTTTTACGACTCTACAGTTTTCCAAGTCTAAGCCTAATTACTTCAACTAAAATTCTCCTAAAGTTCTTACCGAAGCTTCCCCGACAACGGCGCCAAAAACTTGACAACGACTTTTTATATACAAGAATTTATGAACCCAAATTTATTATTTATAATGATTTTGTAAAGTCACAATTTCAAACGCAAGTATATGTATCGCTCAAGTAATACAGGGCTCTAGTGGAGTCTCGTTTATCAATCCATAGGGAAGTGAGGTAAGAGGTCCTTAGTCAAATTCTAATCTACTACTATTAGTCCTTACTTTGGAATGTCGATTAAAATGATATTTTATCTAGCAACTACTTCTAAATGCAAGTGTTAAATATAAAGATAGTAACTATAACTAAATACAAATATAAATTCTAAAGATAACTCTTTTTGGATGAATTGGTTTGGAGAATTTTGAGATATTAAAAACTACTATTCTTATGTAATGAATTGGATAATGTAAAGGAATGAGATGCATTAAATATTATATGTGCCAAATAGGAGCAATCCTATTCTATACCCTTTGGTCCAGGCATAAAGAACATTGACTAATCCTATGCTTGTTTACTGAATCCGTGGCTAGGCTGCGAGGATACCGGATCTCACTTTGGAGCTCCCACGTTCCCTCACCTGAGGGCTAATATCTCCGCTTCAGTACTCAAACAATAGGACCAAATTGAGGATTTTAGTCTGTCACCCTAAAATCTTCAATTATATGCCCATCAAGGTATATTTCCCTATTTATTTGCATTCAACTCCCATGAACTTAACCATCCATGAAATCTGAATGTGGTTCTACTTTGTTGAGAATTACACAGCCCTCTCGGGTCTTAATGCAATTACAACAAACTTTAATACTACAACAGGCCTTTATTATAATGTAAATAAAGTGCAAGTAAAAACCATCACATTGATAATTAAATCTGCTTTTAACATGCATCACAAAATCCTAAACATGAATTCTACTCATTACAAAAGAAAAGTAAAATGAAAACAACGGCATAATCTTCTCATGCGATTATTTCCAAACAAGAAGAGAGAGTAAGAGAAGCCCATCACAAAGTAAGAAAACACAATGGAAACTTCATTTAACCAAAGCAAATCCACTAGATAAGTGTTTACAAAATAATCTTCTCATGCCACTATTTCCAAAGAAGAAGAAAGAGTAAAAGAAGCCCATCACAAAGCACGAAAAAAACACAACGGAAACTTCATTTAACCAAAGCAAATCCACTAGATAAGTGTTTACAAAATCACAAGATAATGAAGAACACAATACTTAGTTTTTTCCCTTGAAAGAAAGAAGAAAATCTCTCCCACAAAGTCTCACGCCGATCCATGATATGCTAGAATATCTCCTTACAAATTCTCTCAAAATCCCCTCTCCAATCTCTCCAAAAGCGTAGAAATCTACATTTCTACTCCTATTCTAAGAAACCTAAACTTTCTCCACACTTTTCCTAACATTCCTCTCATCAAAATCCCTCTTTTTCTAACCTAAATTCGTTCTTTTAAAGGATAGGGATGAAGTTTGAAGAGTTGCCACAAGCACCCTTCCAAAAAGCGTCCAAATACATTGAATTTCAGCCCATAACCGCCAAAAGTCGGTTCCTAGTCATCCCGGGCGTCGTCGGTGAGCTCGAGGGCGCTGTCGGCGAGCTTTTCTATCATTTTTTTGGTCTTCTCGGGTAAATCCCGCCCTNCGGCGCCGTTTTGGCGCCGTCGGCGGGCAGACTGCGCAGCTCCACCGTTTCGCTCCGTTTGGCTCTGTTTTAGCTCTGTTTCTCCCCATTTCAATAGCATTGCGTTCCTAACAGATAGCCCTACAAAATAAGCAAAAAAACAACCATCCTTTAAAGTATAATCTCATTCAAAAATATACAAGAATTGACAAAATAAGCATGAAAAAAACCTTCCTTTAAAGTGTAATCTCATTAAAAAATATGCAAGAAGTGTAAAAGTGATTAAGCATTAAAAGACTTATCGAAAGGTGACAGGGCAAAATATCATTTCTTGCTCGTTTTTGCTCCAAATTGCACCGTTTTTTCTTCTTTTTCTCCAAAATTCCATAATTCATCATACCTACAACAAAACATCAAAAATACCTTCTTTAAAGTGCAATATCATAAAAAATAGTGTAAAATAGGTATGAAAATCTCAACATATTTTTTTTTGCATATTTTTGCTCTATTGACCCTAATTCATCATTCCTGCAACAAAACATCAAAAATACCTTTCTATCTTTTTGCTCCAATGACCCTAATTCATCATTCCTGCAATAAAACATCAAAAATACCTTTTTTAAAAGTGTAATATCATCAAAATCAGTGTAAAATAGGTATGAAAATCTCAACATATTTTCCTTTGATCAGTAAGTTTTTAAGAATTGTGTACTATATTTAAATCTGATGGCGTATCAAATGACCCTATTAGACTTAAACATTTTCCTTTTTTATTAAGGGATAAATCTAAGATGTGGTTAAACTCTTTAGCACCTGGATCTATTTGAAATTGGGGGCAGTTAGCACAAAAATTCTTTGCTAGGTATTTTTCACCTTAAAAAATTGCTAAGCTTAAAAATGATATTACCTCTTTTACTCAATATGAAGGAGAGTCAATATACGAAGCTTGAGAAAGATTTAAGGAACTCCTTAAAAAGTGTCCACATCATGCTTTACTAGTCTGGTTAATTATTCAAACTTTTTAATAATGGGTTAGTGGGATCCTTTAGATCTATCATAGATGCTGCTGCTAGAGGTTCATTAATGCTAAAAACATTTGATCAAGCTTATGCATTAATTGAAGAGATGACTAAAAATAAATTTTAATGGCCTTTTGAAAGGGTAAATCCAAAGAAAGTAGCCAGCATTCATGATAATGAGGCTATTTCGATGGTTGCATCTCAAGTTACAACATTATTTGGGAAAATAAACTAAATTGGAATGAATTTTTCTCAAACATCCCATGTGATTGAAGAAAATTCATTAAGATAGATGATTGATTCTCAAACCTAATTAGAAACTTTAAATGTTATTAATAATAGAACCAATAACTTATGCTCTAACTATTACAACCTAGGTCAGGAAAACCATCACAATTTTAACCAGGGTAATGCTAACTACAAACCTACTTATCCTCCTAGATTTAGGGAAACCAACAAATTAAAGAGAAGAAGTTATTTATGGAAGAAGTGGTGTTATTCAAAACATTGAGAATCAACAGGGATAAATTTCTAACGCATTTAGCAATAGGCCTCAAGGAATACTTCCTAGTAATGTTGAAATCAATCCTAAAGACAAAAAAAAAAGAACAAGAGCAAGTTAAAGCTGTCCAACTTAGGAGTGGAAGGGAATTAAATGTTGAAGTTCAAAAAGAGATTGAAGTTGAGAGAGAAAATAAAGAAACCAAAAAATATGAAAAAACTATTCCTAAAGAAGTGCAAAAACCAGTATCTTAAACTAAGATTAATTTAGAAAGATCATCATCTCCTTTTCCTCAAAAACTTAGGCAACAAAAATTGGATCAACAATTTTCTAAATTTTATGAGATATTTAAAAAGTTTATAATTAATATTCCTTTTGCAGAAACTTTAGAATAGATGCCAAGTTATGTTAAATTTATGACAGAAATTTTGAACAAGAAAAGCAAGTTCGAAGATCATGAAGCTGTTGCACTTAGTGAAGAATTTAGTGCAATAATTCAGAAAAAGCTTCCTAAAAAACTTAAAGATTCTGGTAGCATCACTATACCTTGTGCGACCAGAGAAAAAATTTGCGGAAAAGCTTTATGTGATTTAAGAGCTAGCATTAATCTCATGCCATTATCTATTTTTATAAGGTTAGGTTTAGGAGAGATTTCTCCCACAACTATAACCCTACAATTATCAGAACAATCTATCTCCTATCCTAAGGGGGCTATAGAGGATGTGTCGTTTAAAGTGGATAAATTTATCTTTTTAATTGATTTCATGGTGTTAGATATGGAAGAAGAAAAAGAAATAAATACATATCATTTTGGGGAGACCTTTGCTTGCCACCAGACGAGCGATGATAGATGTACAGAAAGGAAAACTAACCATGAGAACTAATGACCAGGAAGTTACATTAAATGTGCTTAAATTAATGAAGTATCTTGATAAAGGAAAAGATGATAAATGTTATATAATGGATATTATTGATTATATGATTGCTCATCATTTTCAAGAAAGATGTGAAGTAATAATAGATAAAAAAGAACTAAAAAATTAAAATGAGATTGATTTTGAAGAGAAACCAAATGAGATAATTAATGAGGATTCAAATTATGTTTAGGACAATTTTGAAATTTTAGATATTACTGAAAATAATAAACCTATGATTCCTTCAATAGAAAAACCTCTGAACTTGAAATGAAGGTGCTCCCTGCTCATTTAAAATATGCATTTTTGGGGAACTCATCTATATTACCAGTTATAATATCTCCAGGCTTGATTATAGAACAGGAAGAAAAATTATTGGGGACATTAAAAAATCATAAGAAAGCTTTCAGATGGACATTAGTTGATATTAAAAAAATTAGCCCTTCAATCTGTATGCAAACATTTTTGATGGAAGATAATTATAAGCCTAAAGCTGATCCTCAAAAGAGATTGGACTCTATAATGAAAGAGGTTATTAAGAAAGAAATTTTAAAGTGGTTGGATGATGGAACTATTTATTCTATTTCTGATAGTTCTTGCGTTAGTCCTATCATTGTGTTCCTAAGAAATGAGGAGTGATGATAATTATTAACGAAATGAATGAATTAATTCCTACAAGACAAGTCACGGGGTGACAAATCTGTATTAATTATAGAAAATTAAAACTCGCTACCAGAAAAGATCATTTTCCTCTACCTTTTCTGGAGCAAATGTTGGATAAACTAGCTGGGCATCGTTATTTCTACTTTTTGGATGGTTATTCCAGATACCTCCAAATACCCATAGCTCTTGAGGATCAAGCAAAGACAACATTTACTAGTCCATATGGGACTTTTGCTTTTAGAAGAATGTCATTTGGATTATGCAATGCATCTGCAACTTTTCAAAGCTGTATGATTTGAGAAAGAAATTGAAGTTTTTATGGATGCTTTCTCAGTTTTTGGAACCTCTTTCAATTCAAGTTTCAATCACTTAAGAAGAGTTCTAAAATGTCGTGAAGAAATAAATGTAGTTCTCAATTGGGAAAAATATCAATTTATGTTTGCAGGAGGAATTGTATTAGGATATAAGATTTATAAAAATGACATGGAAGTAAATCCAACAAAAAATTAAGTTATTGCTAAATTACCATATCCCACGTCTGTAAAAGAGGTAAGAATTTTTTTGGGACATGTTGGGTTCTATAGACAATATATTAAAGATTTTTAAAAAATTGAAATGCCTTTATGTCATCTTTTAGAAAAAGACACTATCTTTGATTTTAATGAGGAATACCTAAATGCCTTTAATTTATTAAAAGAAAAATTAATCACTACACCTATTATTGTTTCACCTGACTGGGAAATTTCTTTGAGTTAATGTTTGATGCTAGTGATTATGCTATAAGGGTTGTATTAGGGAAAACATACGATAAAACTTTTAATGTGATATACTATGTGATACGCCTAAAATATAGTGTTTTTAGACACATTTTTATACCTATTTTTGAGATATTGCGCTTTAATGGAAGGTATTTTTGTGTTTTTCTTTCAGGTACAGGTAAAAATGTGAAAATGCTTAAAGAAGTAAAAAAGAATCAAATTTGGAGCAAATAGGTGAAAAAAGTACAAAAGTGTTTTGACACCTAAGCATCATATCTGGCGCTTAAGCGCCGATTAAACAGAGAAGGCCCGCCTAAGCGCCAGAGGCCCCGCGCTTAAGTGTCAGTGGTAGCTATTGGATGAGTAAATTCAGTTTTTGCGAATTTTGAAGAGGTTTTTAAGGCACCTATTGGCTTAATACAACGACCATGGACTAAAATTATTGCGAAAGGATGCATCTCTTGGGGAAATACATCAAATCAAGACACATTTTGAAGAGATTCCAAGACACCTTTCAGAGAATTATAAAAGAAGGAAGATTGAGACTTTACAAGGGGTCTTGAAAGTACTGGAAAAGTTTTGAAATATAAAATTGGGGAGTTAGTTGGAGAGATTTTCAGGCACCACATATTTATCCTTTTTATTTTAGTTTTATATTGAAAGTGTTGTCAAAAAGAATAAAATCCAAAGAGACTTCAAGAGTTTGGTGGAGGACTTGAGATAAGTTTTTATCTTTTATTTTAGACTACTTTTGATTGGTGGAGGACTTGAGATAAGTTTTTATCTTTTGTTTTAGACTACTTTTGGTTTTAATTGAAATTGGTGGAGGACTTGAGATAAGTTTTTATCTTTTGTTTTAGACTACTTTTTGTTTTAATTGAGTNCAGTCAACAATTGGAAAGAATCATATGAGGTTGTATGAATGAGAATGTAATTCATATGATTGAGTGCAAATAAATAGGAAAATATTCATTGAAGGGTGTAGAGTTAGAGGACTTTAAAGTGACAGGTTAAAGCCCCCAACTAGGTTTACTATTTTTTGTTCTGATACGAGATTTTATCCCTAGGTGGAGGGAATCAAGGGAACTGTAGAGTAAGAGCTAGTATCTTCCATGCCTAGACGGTTTTCAGAAATAACTTTAAATTAGCCAATGTTCTTTATAGCAACTCTAGTAAGGGTAAAGAATATTATTGCTCTAGGGAACTCTAGAGTGAGAGCTAGTATCTTCCCTGCCTAGCCGGTCTTCAAGACTATTCAAACTATAGCAATGTTCTTTATAGCATCTCTAGTAAGGGTAAATAATATTATTGCTCCTATTTGGCACAACCATGTTCTTTATAGCATCTCTAGTAAGGGTAAAGAATATTATTGCTCCTATTTGGCACAACACTATATGCATACTTTCACAATAGAATTTCTATACTTATTACTGATTTATGATAAGGAGAAAGATATTTTCATATTTAGTGCTTTTTTTCTACAAAACCTTACGTTATCTTTTTAAATTTGTTCTATTTTTGTCAAAATATTAAAATTACCAAAAATATTTAAACTTTCTTTACTGCGAAAACATCTTTAGTTTAAATAATTGTCTTTTTAAAAATAGAAAGTTTTCCAAAAAGTGCATATTGCATATCTTCTCTGTGGGTTCGATATTCAAGCCTTAATAAAAAATTCATATATTACTTGATAATAATACGTATACTTGCATTGTATCCCAATATATATAAATTAAAAGTTAAATTCGTATTTTCCTTCAAGATCAAGTTTTTAATTTAATTACAAAATAAGGAAATATAAGTGAAAAATATAATCAGAATTATTGTTATACTGTTGCATATAAGCAGTTTCGGGGTCAATATTTTAATAAAACTCTTAATTAAGTACAAATTAATTACACCACTACTGAAAAATAATTATTAGTCATAGTGTATGCTTTTGATAAATTTAGACCTTATCTTATTGGAGCTAAATGTATTATGCATACTGATCATTATGTTATTAAATATTTAATGAATAAGAAAGATGCCAAACCACGATTAATTATATGGGTCCTTCTAATGCAAGAATTTGATTTTCAGGTAGTGGATAGGAAGGGTACCGTAATCAAGTAGCTAACCAATTTTTAGGACTTAAACAGAAAAATGATGTTTAATGATGAGATAAATGAAAATTTTTCTGATGAACAATTATATGCGATTAATGCATACTTAGTTAGTAATATTTTACCCTACGGATTAGATAGCCATTACATAAAAAAAATTCATTTATGATTCAAAATTTTACTTTTGGGATGACCCTTATTTATATAAGCAATGAAAGGACTTAGTTATTTGAAGATGTGTACCAATAGAAGAAACTCTAGAAATTATGCAAAAAAGTTATAAATTAGATTCAGGGGGATATTTTGGGGTTGATAAAACTAGATTTAAAATTTTATAATATGGATTTTATCAGCATAATTTATTTAGGGATGTTAATAATTGTCTAAAAGCTTGTAATCGATGTCAGAGAGTATGCAATATTTCTGGGAAAAATGAAATGCCCCTTAATTTTACTTTGGAAATTGAAATTTTTGATGTTTGGGGTCTAGATTTCATGGGACCATTTATACTATTTTCTGAAAAAATTTATATTTTGATAGTTGTGGATTATGTTTGTAATGGATTGAAGTTGCTACTTTACCCCATTATGATGCTAAGAGTGTTGCAAAATTTTTAAGGAAAAATATTTTTACTAGATTTGTAATGCTGAGAGTAATTATTACAGATGAAGGAAGTCATTTTAAGAATAGAATGATTTAAACATTAACTCAAAAGTTTGGACTTAAGCACAAAATGACCGCAAATTATCATCCCCAGACTAGTGATCTAGCAGAAGCATCTAATCATTACATTAGAAGAATTTTGGAAAGAAACTGTAAATCATAATAAGAAGGATTGGTCTGCAAGACTAGATAATGCATTATGAGCATATAAGACTACTTATAAAACTCCTATCGAAATGTCACCCTATCAACTCATATATGGAAAAGCATGTCATTTACGAGTTAAAATTGAGCATAAAGATTATTAGGTATAAAAGTGTTTAATTATAAATTGAAAGACGCTGGAGAGAAATGAATATTGCTATTAAATGTGTTTGATGAAATAAGAAATGAATCTTATGAGAATGCTAAAATCTATAAGGAGAAAATGAAAATGTGGCATAATCATAGGATCTTGAAAAATTATTTTAAGCATTGACAAGTAGTTTTATTATATAATACAAGATTGAAATTATTTCCAGGAAAACTTAAGTCTAGGTGGTTAGGGCCATTTATTATGGTAAGAGTTTATCCACATGGTGTTGTTAATATTGAAGATCCTAAAACTGGGAGAATGATTAAGGTAAATGAACACAGATTAAAAGCTTATATAAGAGGAGAAAGTCTTACATTTGAGGAGATCTTGACATTGGGTCAACCAAGTTAAAACATTAGATATGTCAGGCTAACGACGTTAAATCAAGCGCTTTATGGGAGACAACCCATAGTTATCAGTATGGTTTGATCTGATTTGTGATTGTTGTTATGATGAGTTTATGAAGTTATCTTAAGTCTTACATGATTAAGGTAGCACAAAAAAATAATTTATTGATTAAAATAATATGAGGACGAAAACAAATTTACTTTTGAGAATTTTGGATTGGTGTTATAGCACTAGATCTAGCACCATAGCACCACAGTTAAAATAACTTCCTTAAACCACTTAATTGATAGTTTTCTGTCCCTTCTTCTCTATTAAAACTTATTTAGACGGAATTAGAGTTATTTTCCTTAAACTTCTTTACCATTCCAAGTATTGTAAAAGAAGAGAAGAGTGAAGATCATCCCAACCTTAAGAATCATTGCTTTAAGAATCATAAGGAGTAATAGAAGTGCAAATGATAATATGTTTGTGCATAAGGATGCCCAAAATTATTTGAATGGATTCCTAGTACTAAGTTTGGAGCAAATTACAGACAAATTGGTGAAGAATGATGGAGAGTTATCCCATCTCAACAACATGTTGAGTAACAAGTACCATCATTACAAGCACTTAGAGTGGCTGATGAAACTTCAATTCAATCATATGGCATGTTTCCAATATTCTCCAATAAGTATGTATTACAAAAGCAAATGGATTGATGATAAAGTTGCTCAAAATTTCCCTCGCACTCCATTCTACCACCTCCATGATCATAACTATCAAGTGGGTGAAAAGGTGGGGGACAATATCGAGCACAACTACTCTTAAGCATATTATTATGTGAAAAATTTGTGGTTGATGAGTGTTAAGTAATCGTGTACCAACTTCAAATTTATTATGACTCTAATATAGCAAATTTAAGTGTCTTGTTTGTATTTCCTTATCGTTGTTAAAGTGATGTTATGTCCGTTTGTAACAAACTTATTATTATAAGAAAGTGTATTAAGTTTGTGTTGTTAGTACTTGGTGTTAGAATGCCCTGAGTAATTTAAATTGATCTCACATATCATTGCAATTGAAGAACTGGAGAAATTTGAAAGTAAAAGGAAAAGATAGTAAAATCAAATATTGTTAAATCGACCAATTTTAGGCCCATTAATCTTATAGTGTTGTGCTCTTTTTAAAATGACAAAAATTTCAAAAATCTAGACTGGTGAGCACTGGCGCCATAGCGCCATAGCTTGGCGCTATAGCATCATTCATATACAAAGTATGGCGCTACCATGCCTGAATCGGTGCTATAGCGCTGGACTGTACCAGATCATGTTTTTTGTGCACAAACCACTGATTTTCACCATTTTTCTTCCGGTTTATCTTCTTCCTCCTATATTTTGTGATTTACTTCCTTAGGGCTTAGATTTGTGAGAGATTGGCTTGGAATAAGAACTTCAAACTTTAGATTTCTTCTCCTTTGCATAAGATCTACATTTTGGCATAAAATTTTTTTCATTTCACAATGGATTTCTTCCACATTGTGGTTAGGCCGAATATTAGGAACATTTGAAGAAAATAGTGAGAAAGCCATGGTTGAATCATTATTTTGCTTAAAATGTGTTATTTAGAGCCTTATAAAGTTATATTTGGAATTTATTGGAAATTATTTAAAATTTTATTAGATTATACATGGCTCCTAAGATGGAAAGGGGAAGAGGAAAAGCTATTTTTGATAATGAAAGATTTGCAAGTCCTAAAGCCCAAGATAGATATGGAGATCTGCAATCATAGAAATTGATTGTAGAATGTAGTTTTCTGCATCATGGAGAAATGATCAAGTACTTGATTGTGGAACAACAATGGGAAAATTTTTGTTATTTCACTGTCGTTGCAGTTATTTCTGTTATTCACAAATTTTATGCAAACTTTCCTGATGAATCTGACGATTTGATGTTTGTTAGAGGACACTATGTTGATTTAATCTTATTTAAATTAATCACATTTATCAACTACATAACGTTCGTACTTGCTTTTATTCAGAGTTTAATCCAACTATGCCGAGCTTGATGAAATTATTGGGTTTTGACTGACAGGCATGGAGTTTGGAAGATCAAGAATAGACACCGATTAAAATTTTTGTTTTATAAACTTAATGTTCATTCTCGCCTGACATTTTTTCTTTTCTACCATACTTCTTCCAACTAAACATATTAGTGAGGTAAACTGGAAGAGATCCAATTTTAACTATTGTATTCAAATGAAAAAACTTATAGATATTGACTCTCTCATTTACATGAATATGATCATTTCCTTAAAAGAAGAAACAACTGGAGGTCTGGGTTACACTTCTCTTATTTCTACCATGTGTATACAATCTGGAGTTAAATATGAGCTATGTGAAAAAAATTTTCCATCCTTAAAGCCTATTGGTAAAGCTAAATTGAAAATACATGAAAAGCATACTAGTTCAGGATCCAAGGGTGAAGGTTCAGATTTTCCATCTACTTCATCCTCGAGACCTTCCACCTCTAGTACTTCTACTCTGGACATTGTATTGGAGTAGTTATTCATACAACAAGGGATATTTTATTATTAAAGAATCAGATGCAAGGATTAGAAGCACACTTGGACAACAATGATGAGTATTTATAGAGAAGATTTTAGTATGATGTTACTTTTAACAAGTCTCTGGTGAAATTTTTGAGGGGTGATCATACAGTTGAATTTCCTATATGCCCAAGATTTTCTCCATACAAGAGTGATGGAGAGATTGAGGAGGATGTTGATGCTAATGATGATGAGGAGGAGGGGGAGGAGGATGATTAGAGTGTTTTTCCTTTACTTTTGGATTTCCTTCGTTTGTTACTTAATGTAGTAATGTTGGATTGATATGTTTAACTTTGAGTAGTCTTTTTAAGTTTATAAATTTTGGACTGTTGTGCTGCACATTTTTCATTATGGTACAATTGCTTACTTCAATTTTCTTTAGTTTATATTATCTGTGTGTTAGAGTAGACTTTACTTTATGCTTATATAGTTATAGATGTTTAGATTTATCATTATTTAACAACTGTCTTAACTACTTGTACCAGTACAATTCTCCTATTTAGAACTTTTAAAATTATTTTTCTCTTTCTTCATATTTTTTATGCACTGTACTATTTTAAATTAATAAAAAATTTAAGTTTGGGGGAATAAAGAAAATTTTTTAAAACTATACCTTATTTGTCCTCATTAAATTATATTTTCAAAATTACTTTTAACATGACATGTGGTATGTGGGGTTAGCTTTAGATAACTATATTTTGATTTTATAAATGTCATAGTAGTCTTAAGTAAAAGTTTTAAATAGTAAATGTTAGTTCTAGAGTGAAGGTAAATAATATAAGAGTATAATATTATGCATTTACTATTCATGTAAATGAAATTATATTTTTAATATTAAAGATATTAGTACACTTTAAAAAAAAGATTGAAACTCGGTGAAAAATCTTTTTCAAAGTTAATACACATTTATCAAGTAAGGAAATGTGGGAAGCTTTTAACTGTAAGAAGAGGATGATGTAGTTCAAAATTATTAAAAGCTATCTAGATATAGTAATCCTCACATAAAAAAAAAGAAAAGAAAGACTTGAAAAAGATTCTAAGAGAAAAAGAAAAGTAAAAAAAAAGTGAGTAGAAGCTTAAGGAGATGCCTAATAAAAAATTGGCTTCACTTGAATCATCATAAAGAAAGAGAATTACATTTCTGAACTTAATTTTAAAGTATTACCATTCTTATTATTAGGGTTCTCACGAAATTATTTTTCTTGTAATACTTCTAAGCATCCTTAGTATGAAAAATTATAGTTTTTCTTGAAATGAATAGAAAATTAGAACTCTCAGACTTGACTACTAGATATTCTTAAATTTTAGTTTTAACCTGAGTTATTGAAGATTTTTCTAAAGTTTCACTATTGCATTTATAGGAAAAAAATTATAAAAATCTTTAAGTAAAACCCATTAACATAAGTTATGAATTTTTACATAGTACAAGGAAATAATATACCTCTTGTTAAATCCAATGTCCTAGAAAACTTCTTACTATTTTTACTGATGTAGGAGCTTGTAATTCAACAATAACTTGAATTTTTGCTAGATCAACTAACATGCCATTTTCAGAAATATTATGTCCTAACACAACTCCTCCTATGACCATAAATTGACATTTTTCCCAATTGAGAACTAAATTTGTTTCTTCACTGTGTTTTGAAATGTTTGCTAAATGAACTAAACATGAATTAAAAGAGGTTCTAAAAACTGAGAAATCATTCATAAAAACTTCAATTCCTTTCTCAATTAAGTCATAGAAAATATACATCACACACCTTTGGAAAGTTGTAGGAGCATTACATAAACCAAAAGACATTCTTCTGAAAGTAAAAGTCCCATATGGACTTCTAAATGTCATCCATGAATCAAAAGAGGTTCCAAAAACTGAGAAATCATTCATAAAAACTTCAATTCCTTTCTCAATTAAGTCACAGAAAATAGACATCACACACCTTTGGAAAGTTGCAAGAGCATTACATAAACTAAAAGGCATTCTTCTGAAAGCAAAAGTCCCATATGGACTTGTAAATGTCATCTTTTCATGATCCTCTTGAGCAATAGGTACTTGGTGGTAACCATAATATCCTTCCAAAAACCAAAAATATCGATGCCCAACATTTGGTCCAAGAAAGGTAAGGGAAAGTGATCCTTTTAGTGGCAAGGTTTAATTTTCTATAATTAATATAGATTTTCCATCGAATTACTTGTCTTGATGGAATTAATTAATTCCTTTCATTAATGACTACAATCGCTCCTCCTTTCTTAGGAACACAGTGATTAGGACTAACCCATGTACTATCAAAAATAGGATAAATAATTCTCGCACCTAACCACTTTAGTATTTCTTTCTTTACCACTTATTTCATTATTGGATTTAATTTTTTTTTAGGATCAACCCTAGGTTTATGGTTATCTTCCATTAAAATTCTATGCATATAGATTGAAGGACTGAATCCTTTTATATTAGCTAATGTCCATCTAAAAGAACTGATCTTTTGTTAAATCTGAGGATATTATAACAGGTATAGTTGATGAACTTCCTAAAAATGTATACTTCAAATGTGTAGGAAGCACTTTCATCTCGAGTACAGGAGATTTTTCAATTGAAGGGATCAGAGATTTACTTTTTTTAGTAGTATCTAAAATCTCAAAATTTTCCTAAACATAATTAGTATCCTCAGCATTTGTCTCAAATGATTTTTCTTCAAAATCAATTTTAGTTTAACTTTCTAATTCTTTCTGATCTGATATAACTTCATCTTTTTGCTCAGATATGACCTCACTTCTTTCTTGGTAATGTTTAGCAATCATATAATCAATAATATTCATCCTATAACATTTACCAGCTTTTTGTTTAGTAAGATACTTCATTGACTTTAGAACATTAAATTTTACTTCCTGGTCATTAAATCTCATGGTTAATTCTCCTTTCTGCACATCAATCATAGTGCGTCCGGTTGCAAGGAAAGGTCTACCGAGAAAAATAGGAATTTCTTTTTATTCTTTCATGTCTAGTACAATGAAATCCATAGAGAAGATAACTTTATCCACCTTAATTATTACATCTTCTATAACCCCTTTAGGATAAGTGATAGATCGATCAACTAACTGAAGGGTTACAGTAGTGGGAGAAATCTCTCCTAAGTACAACATTCTAAAAATAGATAAAGGCATGAGATTAATGCTAGCTCCTAAATTGCATAATGCTTTTCCATAAAAATTTTCTACAATTGCACAGGGTATGGTAAAACTATCAGGGTCTTTAAGCTTTTGAGGAAGCGTCTTTTGAGTTATTGCACTACTTTTTTCACTAAGTGCAACCGTTTCATAAGTAGCAAACTTCCTCTTTTTGTTTAATATTTCTTTCATAAATTTACATAACTCAAAATTTATTCCAAAGCTTCTGCAAATGGAACATTGATCGTAAGCTTTTTAAATATCTTGAAAAACTTTGAAAATTGTTGATCAAGCTTTTACTGTCTAAGTCATTGAGGAAAATGAGGTGGTGGTCTTTCTGATTCAATTTTAGTTGGAGAGCCATGTTGTTCTTCATCTTTAGAAATATTTTCTTTAGGCTTTTCAGTTTCTTCAATTTCTTTCTCAACTTCAATCTCTTTTTTAATTCTAATATTTAATTCCTTTCCACTCCTAAGTTGAATAACTTTAACTTGTTCTTGTTTTTTACTTTTGTCTTTCAGATTTATCTAAAAATTACTAGGAAGTGTTCCCTTGGGTCTATTGCTAAGTGCATTAGCAATTTGTCCTAGTTTATTCTCAATATTTCTTATTGCAGCACCTTGACTTTGTAATTGATTACCCATTTGTAAAACTACTTCTTCTATAGATGACTTCTTTTCCTTAAACTGTTGGTTATTGAAGCCTAGAGAATAAAAAGGTTGATAGTAAGAACTACCGTGGTTGTTCCAGTTTTTTTATTGGGTTTGCTTGATTGTTCCTCCATTGCCAATTTTGACCATTAGAATTATTATTATTTCAGTTAAATTTGGGGTGGTTTTTCCAGCCTGAGTTATAAAAGTTAGAATATGGGTTATTGGGTTTAACAGTAACTACATGCAAAGTTTCTAATGATTGAGAATCATTCAATTCTCCTAATAAAATTTTCTCACTCACCTGAGGTTTTTAAGAAAAGTTTATTGCAAAATTATCTAATTTCCTAAATATCATAATAACTTGAGATGCCAAGATAGATATAACATCATTATCATGAATACTAGCTACTCTCTTAGGATTTACCCTTTCTGAGGGCCATTAGAAATTATTAGTAGCCATCTCTTCAACTAAAGCATAAGCTTAATCAAATGGTTTTGACATTAAAGACATTCCAATAACAACATTAATTATAGATCTAAGGGATCCTATTAACTCATTATAAAATATTTGAATGATTAACTAGTCAGGTAGAGAATGATGTGGACACTTTCGAAGGATTTCCTTAAATCGTTTACAAGCTTCATAAATTGACTCTCCTTCACACTGAGTAAAAAAGGTAATATTATTTCTTAGCTTAGCTATTTTTGAAGGAGGAAAGTATTTAGCCAGGAAGTTGTGTCAAATTCCTCCAATTTCTAATAGATCCAGGTGCTAATGAATTTAACCACATCTTAGTTTTATCCCTTAAGGAAAAAGAAAAGTCTAAGTTTAACAGTGTCGTTTGATATTCCATCATATTTGAATGTAGCACACAGCTCCAGAAAACTTGCAAGATGTAAATTTGGATTCTCAAATGGTGTTCTCCCAAACTGATTATTTTGTACCGTTTGTATTATTGCAGGTTTAAGTTCAAATAAGTTAGCATCTACAATAGGAGTTTGAATACTTAAGTGAATTTTATATGTTGTAGGATTTGCATAATCCTTTAAAGTTCTTTTTAAATTTTGATGTTCATTTTCAGTAGTTAAAATCTCAGTGTTATTTTGTGATGTATTTGTCATTTCTTTAGAATTGTAAAGTTATTTTTGCTTTCAAATTCTTCTTATAGTTCATTCTAATTTAGAATCATAGGATACTAAACTTCAAATCCAAACTTCACATGCAATAGGTAAAATTCAAAAAAATAAAATACTTAAAATATCTAAGTAAAAAAATTTTATATTTTTTTTATTTTTGCAAATTTTTTTTGTGTTTTTGTAATATTCAAAAATTGAAATAATCATAAAACTAATTTTTAGTCATTCTATAATTCATATAAATTTTCTAAGTAAAAAATTTCTGAAATAAAATTTCCATTTAAGTTCTCCGGCAACGGAAGCAAAAACTTGTCCCAACCCGCAATTATGTAGATATTTATATTCTTGAATATGACTAAAATCTTGACCCAATTTTTATTTATTGGCTAGTGAGAACAAATTTAATAGTATAAAATTTAGATTAATAGTTTTCTCACTATTTGTACTATGCAAGTATACGTATCGTTTCAAGTAATATGAAGTTTTCTTTAAAAACCCTAGCATCGATCCACATGTAAATTAAAGGAAAGAAGTAAATTCAGGAATCTTAACTATGAAAAACCTTTACTTAAGACTACAGAAAATATTTAAATTAGTTTATGCAATGAAATAAAGTTTACTAATTCCTATAAACGCAAGTTAAAAGTAAATGAAGAACTTAAAATTCAAGATATAAATAAAGAGAGTTTCTCATAAATATTTCATAATCACTGTTTGATTTCAAATGTTTAGAAGTTTAACTTTGGTATTATGACAAATAGAAACATACCTATTCCTTATCTCTTTTAAGCATAATGAAGATCGACTAATCTAAAGTTGGTGTCGACATGTATAGTAGTGTTGGGTAGGTTCTAGTCTCTCACTCCTAGATTACCCACGGTGCCCTCTCTATAGGACCTATCAATGACCCTTATTTCCAATCTCTAGACCAAATTGATAGAAGAATCTAGCTTGTCACCCTAAAAACATCAATTCTATGCCCATTAAATCTTATCTCTCTATCTATTTGCACTCCCCTCGGACGATCGTCATGGCTCTTTCCAAAGTGAAATGTGACACTCACTAGTTAGAGAAATCTTAGCCCTCTCGGCTCTTTAATTTTCTTAACAAATTTTAACAATAAAAGTGGCCAAATTGTAAAGTAAATGAAGGACCAGCGAAAATATCATCACAAATTTTTGAAATAGAAAAAGTTCTAATCAAATCAAAACCACCACTTGATTACTTCATATTGTAAGGAGAAAGAAGAAAACTACTCAGAATACATAGGTATAATAAAACAAAACATATTTATAAAATTCAAACCCAAAGTACAATACTTAAAGAAAATATACAAATACTTAACTAAAATGTTTCCCCAAGCACTTCTTTGAAGTTCGCTGACTTCTTTGACTCCAATAGACTTTCACAAGACTCACAAAACTCCAGAAATCACAAAAACTCACAAAACCTTACTGATGTAGTCGCCCGCTCTATATGGTTGCCTCCCCTTCTCAAAACAACTCTAGAACTCTCTTTAGACATGTAGAATTAATCTATATATATATAGAGCTTCAAAAATCACATCTCTTCAAAATTCTACCTCATTAACAGATCTTCTAGAAACTGACTCTGGCGTCTATGCGCCAAAACTGTCATGCATAGACGCCAACCCAATCTTCATCTGGCATGTAGGCCTCAGAATCTGGAGCCTAAGCACCAGAATCCGATGCCTAGGTGCCAATTTAGCTGATTTTGATAATTTTTCTTGGTGTGGTCCATTTTGCTTCTTTTTGATGTATTTTTGCTCCTTGCTTATAAATTCAAAGTACCTTTCATTAAAGCATAATATCCTAAAAAATTGGTAAAAAATGTGCAAATAAAATAGGTAATTTTAAGGTGGATCAAATTTCTTCCACTTTGATTTGAAGCCAAAAATTGAAAAACTTTGGAATTTGTAGTGAGAAATCCTTTGTTGAAAGCTTCATTTGCTTGGAAACCCTTGTTGGAGCCATTATAACTAATATATGTAATTTATTTTGAATTTTTCTAAATTTTTGAAAAGGATTAAAACAAAGATAATAAAGGGGAAAGAAATTTTCAACAACACAGAATTTGTGAATCGCAAAACACAAGATAAATACAATGATTTTCTGTTTTCAACAAAGTTTTTGAGTCCTGGTTGGGCAGTAGAAATTCTAATTGCTCCTCAACACTCAGAGGCTTTCTGCTACTTCAATGTCATATCAGTTATTTCAGTTGTGATGGAATTTTATGCAAATCTACTTGAAGCTCCGGAGGTTGAGGTATTTGTTCGAGGAAGGGGAGTTGAGTTTACCCCCAAGAGGATCAATATGCTATATGGTTTACCTCTTTCTCTAGATTGCTACTATTCAGAGTTTGAGCCTTCTGAGTTTGAGCTAGATGGGATTATTGCTTACCTTTTTGATGGGTATGGAGTTTGGAAGATCAGGAACGAGCATAAGGTAAGCTTTTCTTCTTCTACACTTAACGCCCTATCTAAGGAATGACACTATTTTTTTTTTGCTCGACTGCTACTCTCGAACCATTTGAGCAAGATGACTCATGAGAGAGCCATCTTGAACTATTGCATTCATCAGAAGAAACCCATTTATTTTGGCTCTCTTATCTTCAAGACCTTTTATACTTTCGCTAGAGCTAGTTCTTCTGCAGGTTTGGGTTTCCCTTACCTTATCTTTACTATATGCAAAAGATCTAGAGTGAAATATGAGACTTTGTAGGAGAAACTAAAGCCACTAAAGCCAATTGAAAAGGCTAGTGTGGAATTTATGGAAGATCTCAACGTACAACTTCTTAAGTTCCATCTACTTCTACCTCTAAACCTTCTACTACCAGTACTACTGCTCCACCTCCTGATATTTAAGAACCTAGAGATTGGACCGTGGAATTTCAATTAAATGTGTTTTTAATGCAATGTCAGCATCATGATAATGTGAATCATTGGAACCAGTGATCCCGATTACTGCTTATAAGCAACAATATAACAATAAATTTGGTCCTAAAGAAAAATAAGAACTTAACTTTTAATTTATATATATTGGGATACTACGCAAGTATAGGTATTGTTATCAAGTAATATAGGACTTTTTGATTAAGACCTGAATATCAAACCCACAAGGAGATTATGCAATATGCACTTTTAGAAACTTTCTATTTTTAAAAAGACAATTATTTAAACTAAAGATGATTCATAGTAATAAGAATTTAATATTTTTGGTATTTTCAATATTTTGATAGAACAATAATAATTTAAAAAGATAACTAGAGTATTTGTAGAAGAAAATCATTAAGGATGAAAAATATATTTCTTCTTATCATGAATCAGTAATAAGTAATAAAAATTATGTTGTGGAAGTATGCAAATTGTGTTGTGCCAAATAGGAGCAATAATATTCTTTACCCTTGTTAGAGATGCTATAAAGAACATTGGTTAATTTAAAGCTTGAATAGTTCTGAAGACCGGCTAGGCAGGGAAGATACTAGCTCTCATTCTAGAGTTCCCTGATTCCCTCCACCTAGGGGCTAACATTCTCGTATCAGAACCTAAAATAATGAATCAAGTTGGGGGCTTTAACCTATCAATTTAAAGCCCTCTAACTCTATACCCTTCAATGAATATTTCCATATTTATTTGTACTTAATCATATGAACTACATTCTCATTCATACAACCTCATGTGATTCTTTTCAATTGATGACTGAGACAATATCAGCCCGGTTCTTACACGTTCTCACAATAAATTTTATTATCTAGATTGGCCAAATCAGGAAGTAAATGAAGTACATGGATTTAAATCATTAAAAATTCTTCCATCATTAAAGAACAATACTCTCCACAACTTCCATCCAACACTTAATTACTTATCATTTTAAGAATATAAATAAAGAAAACTACTCAGAATCTATGGAGAAAATAAAACCACACTTTAGTTTAAAATTAGAAATCATTGTTAAACCAACAATAGGTCTCAATTAAAACCAATAGTAGTCTAAAACAAAAGATAAAAACTTATCTCAAGTCCTCCACCAAACTCTTGAAGTTCCTTTGAATCTATTCTCTTTTACAACACTTTCAATATAAAAACTAAAATAAAAAGGATAAAATAAATATGTGGTGCATGTGAACTAACTCCCTAATTCAAGAACTTTCAAAACTTTCTCTTTTCGAGCACACTTTCAAAGATTCAATCTTCATTCTTTTATAAATCTCCAAAAGGTGCCTTGGTATCTCTTCAAAATATGTCTTGATTCGATGTATTTCTCAAGAGATGCCTCCTTTCACAATAATTTTTGTCCATGGTGGTTGTAACCACCTATTAAGCCAATGAGTGCCTCAAAACCTCTTCAAAATTCGCAAAAACCAAATTTACTCGTCCAATGACTGCCACTGGC
The DNA here is from genome assembly GCA_002079205.1 of Phalaenopsis hybrid cultivar. Lineage (NCBI taxonomy): Eukaryota > Viridiplantae > Streptophyta > Magnoliopsida > Asparagales > Orchidaceae > Phalaenopsis > Phalaenopsis hybrid cultivar. Next base: position 22,335 of record JXCR01145406.1, on the reverse strand, counting down.
GCTCAAGCGCGAGACCTTTAGCGCTTAGGCACGACCTTCTCTATTTAACCAGCGTTTAATTGCCGGATCTGCCGCTTAGGCGCCAAAACACTCTTGCCCAATTTTCTCCTATTTGCTTCAAATTTGATCATTTTTCACTCTTTTAAGCATTTTTTAGCTTTTTACCTGTACCTGAAAGAAAAATACACAAATACATTCCATTAAAGCATAATATCTCAAAAATAGGTATAAAAATGTGTCTGAATACTATATATTTTAGGTGTATCAAAATCCCCCAAACTTAAAATGTTACTTGTCCTCAAGTTGTCCAATATTCAAAAACAAAATATGCATGATATGTATATGAGGTTTCTTTAGGAGTTACTAAAATTTAGATTTAGAAATATAGTAGTCCAATTTAGAAAAAAATATTCTCTTTGGTGTTACTAAAATTTAGATTTAGAAATATAGTAGTCCAATTTAGAAAAAATATTCAGTAAATGAGACAAACTTAAAGTTTAGAAATTCTTAAATGTTAAGAAAGACAAAAATATGAGTTCTTATTTAATTTAAAAATATTGTAGATTTTCCAAATTTAGAATTTAGTCCTTTCATTTTCTCTACTTAAAAATTTTTATTTTAAATAATTTCACTTACTATATTATATCCCTAAGCTTAAGAGTTTCTCAAGTCTTATACTTTAAAAAAATCAAATGTGAAACCAATTTTTGATTAGGCACTAATCCTAAAGCTTCTCCTCCCTAACTTTTTCTCTTTTTCTTTTTCTTTTTATTTTTCTTCTCTTTTTTTTTCTTTTCTTTTTCTTTTCATTTTCAGGCAAGGATTACTATATCTGGATAGACCTTTAATAATTTTGAATTCCACTTCTCCTTTCCTAAAACAAAGTCTTGATATAAATCTTTTACTTATAAATATAATAATAGTTTTGAAAATTATTTTAATAAAAGAAATTTAAGTATGAAAAATAAAAGTCTAAATTATCTAAATTGTTCAAAAATACAGTTTTTCTTACTAACAATAATTACACTATATTAAACATTTTCTACACTAAAAACTTTTAACTGAAAGTTTTTCTTCATTACTAAAAAATTTCAACTAAATTTTCTTACTCATTTCTAAAATCAAATTTTACTTTCCTAATATAACTTCATATACATAATTATTTTTTTTCTTTTCAAATTAAATTCACTTGTAGCATATTTGAGAAAAAATAAAATTCCAGTCTTGAAAACATTTTTCATCCCCTCAAACTTAAATTTTTAACAGATTAAACATTTTAGCATCAGATATATATAAACATGAATGAAAATTTAAAATAACATGCTAACAGGAGTTTTTAAACCCTAATGATACAATTAGAAAACTATAAAAAAAGGAGTAAAATTAATTTTGATCAAATTTTCTAATATTTTCTTTTCAATTCAACATGTAGAGATTCAATAGACTTCTAATCAGTGGATATAAACATAAAAACAAACTAACACACTAACTTTGACTTCACAATCTCAACATAAAAACAAACACACAAACATGATAAAAGAAATATACAGGGTAGTAGTTTCTGAAATTTAAATTTAAGATCTAAGTTAGCAAGATTTTTAATCATTTCAAAAGACACAGAATTAAGTAAAGTTCTAAACTAAATAAACCACAAAACTCACAACAGTTACTACCCTAGAATTTAAAAAATAAATTATTAACTATCACAAACATCACAACAACAATAAATAAATAAAAAATCCAAAACACAACACATAATCTAAATCAACACACAGATGCAAATGTAGCAGTACCAAGACCACATAGTCCTCAACATAATACAAACATAAAAATCTCTCAGTTCTACTCTCCATCTTCTGAATCATCGCTATACCATTTTTTTGTAGGCTCATAATCAGGATATCAAGGATATGGAGGAAATTGCTCTCCTGGGTCTCCTCTAATTAGGCTCTCTAGAGACGAGAGGAATTTCAATTCATAATCACTCTTTCTCCTATTATATTTATCAGTATGATCTGCAAAACTGTCTAAATTCTGAACTTTATCAGGGGTAAAGTTAATATTGTCCATCATCTTCTGTAATAATGCATCTCGGGTCTCAGTAGACTCACCTCTAGATGCAGAAGCACGTGAGGTAGATGGTCTAGATGTAGAAGCAACAGATGTCTCCATTCCATAACTCCTAGAAAATCCTCCTCTTCAGCCAAAAATAGAATGCTCAAAATAAGTCTTCACATTCACCTTAGTAATGGGCTTTAGAGGTAACAATACTTCTTCCCAATTATCATATTTAACTCCAGCCTACTCACACAAAGAAAAGATCAAGGAAGCGAATCCCAGACCTGCAGTAGGAACAGCTGTGGCAGAACTGATGATAGTTTGATAGATCAAAGCTCTAATTTTGATGAGCTTTCCACCCTGAATACAATAATTTAACGTCGCTCCCTCTCTTGTAACTTCACTGAGATAATTTGTTGGAAGCAGACGAGCAGAAATAAAATAATGTCAGGTCTTTGAAAGTGCACATAACTTCGAAGTTGGGAAGTTGACTCTCCTCTAATTAGTGATCTTCCAAAGTCATCTCCCAATAGTCAAGTAAGAAATAATCTCATCCAACTTCGCTTCAGTGAGACTATAATTTGCATAATAACCTAAGGTGTTCAGTGGTAGATGATAGAACAAGTTGATTACCTTCGGTGAAAAAGGTACAAACTTTCCTCGAAACATAACTCTATCGTCTTCAGCCTCAGGTAGGTTAGCATAGAACTCCCTAGTAACAGAAATAACGACAACAGCAGAAAATAACAGAATTGTTCCCACTATCTGCGAACAATCAGATCTTCCATTTTTTCACCTGGATTCTTAAAACAACGCTCCTGAATCAGTTTTCGTAATTGAAACGCTTCACTGTACCGATCTTGAGCCTTCGGAATAACAAATTTAATTTTATTGAAAGGGCTCTTTCCTTTGCTCATCTTCATGCTTGGTGTCATTCTACAAATTTTATAAATTCTAAAAATATCTTAAAAAATCAAGTCTAAACTAGTAAACTAAACTTCCAAAAGCACAAACTAAACTTCCCATCCAATTTTCATAGATTTTTCGTCATTTTTCACCATGAATAGTGGATTTTTGAATTTGTCCAAATGTGCTCAAAATACATGGTGAAAATCTAAAATTTTTGCATAGAAGTAAAGCTCTTACCTCAAGGAACTTGGATCTAGCAAATTTCACTTGATTCTACCAAGAAATCTTCACTTCAGATGTACCCTAGCCCTCAAAAATCGCAAACTTGAGAGATTGAAGGTGCCGGTGGTGTTACAAATAGTGATTTTCGGGCTGATATTTCACTTTTAACTGTTTGTGAACTGGTTTTCGTGAATCGGTGCTTAAGCTCAGATAAGTGGCGCTTAGGCGCCTGCTTCTCGGGTTAGCTCACGCTTAAGCGCGAGATGTGGCGCTTAAGCGCCAGTGCATGATTTTCAAATTTTTCAAACTAAAGTATAATGCACTATTTTCCTAAGTAAACCACCTCTAAAAGGTCTCATAGCACTTAAATGACTATTTTCAACTTCCTATAACTCCCTTCTCTCTCAAAATTCTCCATAATAACTATTTCAATTCAAGGTAAAAAATAACACAAATTTTCACACAAACAAACTTATATTAATTCACAAACAAGTGCAAATACAATTAACACTTAATTCTCACTCCAAATAGTCTCGGATGAGAAAATTTCCTAAATTTAAACACTTAACACTCATATTACAATTAAACTCATACAAAGTCATAAACACTAAAAACAAACACTAACATGTAAACACATTGACTCCAAACAGATAAACTCAAACATAGTACTTAATTCCACTCTCCATTTGATGGGACAAACTCATGTCTTTCATTAGTCTCTCCTGGGGCAATTGGAATATAAAGTTGATAAAACGGACGGTGGTGACGTGCTCTGATACAATCTTCTTCAATCCACTTTGCTTAAGAAAAATCTCCTTATCCACTTTTTCTATATAACTAGTGTGGCTAAATTGCATTTTCAATTGCCATCCAATATGCTCAAGATGTACATGAATCTCCAATACCTTAGTCTCCAGTAAAGACACGGTATTCTCAATTTTGTTGATCTTCTCTGATATCCCTTCAATACTAACGGCTAAGAAACTGTTATACATCTCTTGTGCACTTTGACTAATAAATTTCTTCCTCATGGTCTCTTCCTTCTTCTTCAAATCCATCTCCCATGAAGTCATCATCTCAAAATCTCTCTCTCTCTTAGACTTTAGGGCTAGAAATGTTCTAAGGTGAAAGTCCTTCACAAAACCCTTCTGTTTATAGGCTTAAATCCTTCCAATAACTCCTAGGCATGTCTAGGAATTGTCATGGCACGTTTTTGCAAACTAATTGGCAGTTTTCTTTTCTAGAATCTGAATTTTGCACTTATGTTAAAACTGCTGCGCTTAAGCGCTAGTGCACATTTTTGTACTAGTTAACTTAACGTCCAAATTCTTATTCTAACATGTCTAAGTCACTAAAAAATCCTAAAATCAGTACTAACACATAATAGTCTCAAAAATACTACCCTAATTTTCTTAATCACACATAAAACAGTAATCAAAACAAAAACACTCTGATTATTATGGGTTGCCTCCCACAAAGTGCTTGGTTTTACGTCGTTAGCCCGACGTAACCAGTGCTTATTCTGGTTGACCCAACATCATTCCATCATTAAAATTATGTTGATTCCCTATAAAATAAGGTTTCAATCTATATCCATTAACTTTAAATATTTTCTCAGACTTAGGATCTTTAATATCCATAGCTCCATAAGGTAAACTTTTATTACAATAAATGGGTCCATCCACCTGGACTTAAGTTTGCCTTAAAATAATCTTAACCCTACATTATATAGCAAAACTTGTTGCCCTGGCTGAAAATTTTTAGTAAGAATCCTTTGATCATGTCACATCTTCATCTTTTCTTTGTAAATTTTAGCACTCTCATAAGATTCATTCCTTATGTCTTCAAGCTCATTTAAATGTAATAATCTTTTCTTACCAGCATCTTTTAAATCATAATTGAACTTTTTAATCGCCCAATATGCTTTATGATCAGGTTGATTGGTAAGTGACAAGCTTTCCCAAATATTAGCCTATATGGGGACATTCCTATAGGAGTTCTGCATGCAGTCTTATAAGCCCAAAAAGCATAGTCAAGTTTGACTGACCACCGTGGCATCCTACTCAACGGCTTCCAATTCTCTACTCACACCTTTCGAGATAGGAATAAGACCCCCACCGTGGCATCCTACTCTCAATCTTTGAAGTCATCACCTACACAATGATTCCNAAAAAAAAAAATTATGGAAGTGAGGAGAAGCTTGAGGATATGCCTAATAAAAAAATGGCTTCACTGGACCTACCTAAATGAAAAACTTAGATACATTTCTAAACTTATATTTATGGAATAAGTCTTTTACTAGTAGATTTCTCATGAAGTTCCTATCTTTGGATATTCTAAGTGACTTAATATTACAACATATAGTCATTCTTGAAATAAATAGAAGACTAGAACTCTTAAACTTGATGACTAGATAATCTTGTGGCTACAGAGTTAATTCAATTACTTGAACTTTTTTTAAAAATCTCACTATGATATTTATTTAAGTCAAACTTATAATATTTGTGAATTAAAACTTTACTGTAGTAGATCATAACTTTTATATAGTACTAAAATTACTTGAGGACAAGTAATAATTAAGTTTGGGGAATTTTGACCAAAGAAATATGTTGAGATTTTCATACCTATTTTACACTATTTTTGATGATATTGCACTTTAAAGAATAGTATTTTTGATGTTTTGTCTAATATGTTGAGATTTTCATACATATTTTATACTGTTTTTAATGATATTGCACTTTAAAGAAATGTATTTTTGATGTTTTGTTATAAGAATGATGAATTAGGGTCATTGAAGCAAAAAGATGCAAAAAGGAGCGAATTTGGAGTGAAAATGACCAAAATGTGGAGACTTGAACTAGGTCGCCGACGGCGCCCTCGATCCCGCTGACGACGAGTTTTTTCCCGAGACTACAGGACAAAATTCTTCAGAAGCCCGCCGACGATGCCCTCGAGGCCGCCGACGGCGAGATCGACGGTTATTCCTACTCAAGCTTTGGATAAGGCCAAATTTTGAAGGGATGCTTAGGCAACTCTTAGGAAAGCTCATCCACAACTTTAAAAGAACATTTTGGCCAAAAATTGNTTTATCCATTCACTATAATTTCTTGACAAGGAGAAGGGTGCTTTCTTATATATTGAATATCACAATTAAACCTTACCTAATATCATTAGTTATTCATTAGTTATTAAAATTATCTATTTATTTCAATTGCCTATTAGTGACAGATAAACAAATTGAACGTCAGTTGTGATTAAAGTATTGCTTTTCTAAAATCTTAGTTCGTAGTTCTAATCTTACTCCCTGTGTGATCGTTATTATAATTATATTTTTATTGCAATTGCCTATTAGTGACAGATAAGCAAATTGAACTTCGTTATGATTAAAGTATTGCTTTTCTAAAATCTTAGTTCGTAATTCTAAACTACTCCCTGTGGGATCAATATCTAGGACATTTTATTGTAGAGTCCAAAGGAGGAAGTACTAGGGGATGTCATGGATCCAGAGGAGAACCTCAGTGACTTCCCAAAATATTCTAATGTTTGGGTTCAATTTTGAGGAGAAATATTTAGGTGTTTCATCCCACAGTTTTTATTAGTTAGGTCATATATTTGTGTAAAATGATCACACAAATAGCCAAGAAGATGTGAGGATTTAGGTCGTGACGGACGACAACCTTAGAATCCTAAGACGAGTTAGGGCTTATATTGTATAACAGGGCTATACAAAGGCCTAAAGATAAGGTGAGGATTTACGTTGCATAAGCAAGCAACCTCGAAGTCTTATGGCTTTGTTGTTTATATCTAAGGAAGGAAGATTGGTTTAGCTGAGGAAGACAAATTTTGCTGTTGAAGATGACCGTGCTGCCCACCATGCTAGCTCCAAGCACCCTGCCACGACGAGTTTGAATTTTCTAGTGTGTCAAGTTATAATGTCAAATCAGGTGAACTTATCCAAATGAACTTACTAAACTCAACTTAATGAGTTCCATAATTTCATTTAGACCGTGGGAGGTCTTGTTAGCAACCGTAGGTTACCTCATCTGAGGGATTCCCGATCATCCAGTTGAGACATCTTAATTTAGTTGAAGTTGTAGTTTTGTGTGGTGTTTGTGATTAAATTTTGAGTTGCTTTATATTTTGAATGTTGTGGCAGTGGATTTTATCTTGGTTAATTTTAGTTTTGGTTTTGATTTTCATGCAGGGTGACATCGTTGTTTAGCATGCAAGTTTGCATGTATAAAAGCACAGTATGAAAGTATAAGAAAAACAATGCTGAAAACTGTAAAAGCATACCTGACGAGTCTTCTCGTTCCACCACCTGAAACTCAAAAGGCATGTTAAGACAGTTTATATGAGGAAGGGAAGAATAAGGTTTTGGTAGTTTTCCTAACCCTATGTCATATCTTGGTGGGTCCTTAGGAGTTTAATTAAGGATGGTTTTGTCAAGCAAAACATATTAAGTTTAGTAGATCTTAGAGGTATCCAACCGATCTAGAGAAAGAAGTAGGTTCATGCTACTCTCTCACTGCCTGGTGGAAAATTCTGAGTTCTTTTAAACTTATCATGTTGCTTAATAAGTCATCCTATAAAACACCCTAATGCTCAATGAATATTGATGTCTCAATTATCCCTAAGAGTTAGGTAATTATCACTTGTGATTCAATTTAAGAATTATGTGGGTGAAGACCCTTAAATAGGCAAGTTAGTGTTATTAGAACATTTAACCAAATTTTGACCCTAATTGGGCTTGTAGTGTTTGAAAGATGTTTTAATTTTAAATGATGTTTAATTTTCTAATCCTTATTTAAATGAAACTTGATTTAGCCTAAGTCACTACTAAGCCCTTAAGACCTAGGTAAGTGTCTTAATTAGTTTTGAAAAGGTTAAGCTTTAGGTGGTCATGATTTGAATTTTATTTGAAAATCAAATAGGGGTATTAAATTGATTAATTATTGACTTCAAAAGTCATACCCCTAAGTCCCGGGTTCATTTTATTTTAATAAACTTCCAAATTTTAATAATTTAGAAATTTATTAACTTATCTTTTTCAATTAAGAAAGTGAGGTTGGTTTCTACCAATTAACCCCTTGTGTTTCAAACATCCAAATTAAGATAAGAGGTTACCCATTTCCCTCCTTGAATTAAGCCTAAATGTTAATTAAAACTAAATTTCCAAAATTATACATTTGCCCCTAAGGCTCTAACACTTTATAATTTGTCAAATTCAGTTAAAATGACTTTGAAATTTTTATCCTATCTCATTCATGGGTCAATTAAGACATGAGAGGAGAAAATGTGATTTTTCAAAATTTAATTTATTTTATATAATTATTTTCATGTAAAAATAAGATTTTCCAAAGAAAATTCTTAAATTAACTAAGGTAAATCCTAATTCCTTGAAATTATTACTCGAGGTAGACCTAAACCAGAGAAGCCTTTTGACCAAATTTCAAGATTTTTTGAATTTTATTTGAATTTTAAGAATTATTTTAAGTTTTGGACCATTGATTAAATATAAAATATTTCAAATGGGGAAAATTAAGTTTTGTATTTTTGAAAGGTCCTCCTAAGGTCAGAGAACTCATAGAAGAACATTTTATATTTTTTTAATTTTTATTTGGTTTATTGGAATTATTTTTAGTGAAAACTCATTTTTAGCCTTTAAAAATTAGTTTTAAGCTTTGAAATTCAATATCTTTATTTAGAAAACTAGGAAAAATATTTCAATTGTTCCTAAGTGCTTGGGAAGCAGTTTAGAACATTTTCATGAGTTTTATTATTTTTGTGCTTTTATGAATTAGGAAGCAATTTAGAACATTTCCATGAGTTTTATTATTTTTGTGATTTTTATGAATTTTAAATTATTAAATATTTAAAATAGGCTAAAAATCAAGTTTTTATTTTAAATATCATTTTATTTTTAGAAAATACAGCTGATCACAGAGAACTCAAAAAATAAGTTTTTATAAATTTTTTAGTTATATTTTGATTTTTAGAAATCATTTTTATGCCAAAAGTGATGTTTATCTTTAAAAATCAATTTGAGTTACAAAATGAACTCAAAATGCTTTGAAATTTTTATGGTGAGTTCTCTGGATCATAAGTAATAGTGGAAGTTAGAAATTAAGTCATTTAAATGTTTATATCTTCAAAATTAATTATATTAGTGATTTAGGGTTTGTAAAAATGAAGTATATTTTAAATGACTTGACCCATGAAATTATTTCCAAAAGCTCCTCTGGTCATGGTTGACCTTCCAACATTTTTTTGGAATTTTCTAGTCAACATGCTAATTTTCATGATTAATTTAAGCAAATAATGCATATAAACTTAAGAAATATGGTCCTCTGTCTAGGGAACTCCTCCGACTTTGGAAAAATCAAAGGATGTTTCCCATGATAGAGGCTAAAATATGCCAAAAATTCAAGCTATGGTGATAAGTCTACTTGCATAGAGAATCAAAAGATTCAAATTAGTATTTAATTAATTAAAAATAAAATATGCATCATATGGACTTAAAATTATATCCACATTATTCTCCTCTATTCACTGAGCAAGAGGGTATTTTTATTTTATTTTTGTGATTTTTCTACACCAAAATATGATTTTTTGAAGTTAGGGATCATTTTCTGAATTAATTAAATCCCTATTTATCTATTTAAAAGCGCGACGCAACCTCAACCTACGACAGCTCCGAAGCTCCACGCGACGCGCTCCCATTTGACGCCGCCATCCACCTCAGCACTGACTCGACGCGCGGTTTATGTTCCGAAGCGCTGTCCGGCTTGATCTCAACCGTCCATTCAATACACGCGCGATCGAATGACGCTCCGTCATCGTCCCCGATGGCCTAGCCCCAGAACCATCCATCTTCTAGCATTAAGATCTCTCTTATTTCTTAACCAAATTGGATGAATTTTTTTTAAAATGCTCATCTAGACTAAACGAACACATCCATAAGATGATCAAGACATGAAATCAACTCAAAACAAATGGAGAGTTTAAATAGGCTCGGGAATAAGAGAAGTTTTATACCTTGGCTCTGAGAAGTGAAGCTTCAATCAACGAGCCTTAACACGTTCGTTGGGGTCCAAAGAGACTAGGGATTGAGCCATATGATCCAACTAAACGTTCGTTGGGGTCCTCGATGTGATGCTCAAAGTGTTGCAAATTTTTAAGAAAGAATATATTTTATAGATTTGTGATGACGAGAGTAATCATATCTGACAAGGGAAGTCACTTCAAAAATGCAGTAATTGAGAAATTAATAAAGAAATATCATATAAATCATAGAATTGCTACTGCTTATCATCATCAGACAAGTGGTTTGGCTAAATCATCCTATTGTGAAATTAAGAGAATACTAGAAAAATATGTTAATCCAACTAAAATGAATTGGTCAGCTAAACTTGACTATGCTTTCTGGGCTTATAGGATTGCATACAAAACTCTTATAGGAATGTCCCCATGCAGGCTAATATTTAGGAAAATGTGTCAGTTACCATTTGAACTTGAGCCTAAAGCATATTGGGCTATTAAGGAATTTAATTATAATTTGAAAGATGCTGGTGAGAAAAAGTTATTGCAATTAAATTAGCTTAATCTTATGAAAGTGCTAAGATTTACAAAGAAAAGATGAATATGTGGCATGATCGAGGGATTCTAACTAAAAATTTTCAGATAGGGCAACAGGTTTTGCTTTACAATACAAGGTTAAGATTATTTCCAAGCAAACTTAAGTCCAAGTGGATGAGCCCATTTGTTGTGATGAAAGTTTATCTCTATGGAACTGTGGATATTAAAGATCCTAAAATTGATAAAATATTCAAAGCTAATGATCACAGACTGAAATCCTACTTTTTAGGTGACCAACTTAAATTAAATGATTTTCTGATGTTGGGTCAACCAGAATAAGCACTGGTTACGTCGGGCTAACAACATTAAACTAAGAGCTCTGTGGGAGGAACCCCATAGTTATCTATGTGTTTATTTTTATTGTTGTGTTGTTATGTGTGATTTAGAAAATTTTGGTAGTATTTTGACCATATAATGAGCTAGTGATTATTCTAAGACCTTAAAAGATGACTTAGACATATTAGAATGAATGTTTGGACGTTAAGTTGACCTATGCTAAATTGAGCACTGGTGCTTAAGCGCCAAGATCCGGTGCTTAAGCACGATAGTTAAAAAATGTGTAAATTTTGTTTTTAGAATTTCCAACTACAAATTGGTTAACTTGAACATGTAAGAGCAATTCTAGGAAGTGCCTAAGAGTTATGGGGGAGGTTTAGTGCCTATAAATAGAAGGGAATAAAGAGAAATTTTACCACACCTCCATTTAACCCTTAAATTCTAAATGAAAAGAGAGAAGTTTTGAAAATTTTCTTCTGGGAGAGTGATTTGAAGAAGGAGGAAGAAATGAGAAAGAAGTTTATTAGTTAGAGTGCACAAGAGTTATATAATGATTTTCTTGCCTTTAATATCGAAGGAATAATAGAGGAAATCATTAAGATTGAGGCTAACGCGGCTTCAATTGAAGCAAAAGTAATGAAAGTTAACACACATCTGGATCATATGGCAACTTAAGATGCAGTTTAGCCATACCAGTTTTATAGAAGAAGTAGACAAGGCAATGTATCTGAAGAACAAGTGGATTGAAGAAGATTCAACCAGAGTTATGAAACATCATCCGTTCTTTCATATATACATTCCAAATGCTAAAGGAGGGACTAACGATAGGTCAAAATTTGTCAATCAATTAGAGAGTGGAATTAAGTTTGTGAATTTGTGTTTATGTGTTTAGTATTTGTTAATATTAAGTGTGCTTTAATGTGTTTTTATATGTTAATATTTTTTAGTGTTTGTGCTAGGAATTTTCTCATCCGAGACTATTTGGATTGAGAATTTATTTATTTGAAAGTGTTTGTAATTGTTCGTGAATTATTATAAATGTTTTGTTTGTGTGAAATTTTGTGTTATTTAGTGTTGAATCAAATTAGTTAAATTGGTGAACCTTAAGTAAGAGGAGAGTTAAGAGGGAAGAAAATAGTTGTTACAGTGTTTTGAGACCATAGAGGGTTGGTTGATTTAGGCTAAAAGTGCATTTCACTTAAATCGAAAAAGTAAAAATTTGTGCACTAGCGCCTAAGCGCCAAAACCCACGCTTAAGCGCTGCCTAAACCGATAGATTGGCGCCTNAAGGAAGAAGAAGAAAAGCTGATGAAAATTCTAAAAAAATTTAAGAAAGCCTTCAGATGGACAATTGTTGATCTTAAAGGAATCAATTCTTTAATTTGTATGCATAGAATTAATTTGGAAGAAAACTACAAAACCAGGGCTGAACCACAAAGGAGATTAAATCCTGTTATGAAAGAAGTTGTTAAGAAAGAAATTTTAAAGTGGTTAGATGTTGGAATTATCCACCATATTTTAGATAGTGCATGGGTTAGTCCAATTCACTGTGTTCTTAAGAAAGGAGGAGCACTGTGAATGAGCATAATGACTTAATACCTACTAGATAAGTTGCAGGGTGGCGAATATGCATTGATTATAGAAAATTCAATCTTACTACTAGGAAAGATCATTTTCCACTACCCTTTCTAAATCAAATGTTTGATAGACTAGTTGGGCATAAATACTTTTATTTTCTTGATGGATATACCAGTTATTACCAAATTTAAATATGTTTTGAGGATAAAGAGAAAAAAAATTTATGAGTCCTTATGGTACTTTTGCTTTTAGAAGAATTCCCTTTGGTTTGTATAATGCGTCTGCTACATTTCAATGATGTATGATGCAATTTTTTGTGATTTAATTGAAAAAGGGATTGAAGACTTTATGTAAGACTTTTCAGTATTTGGAACTTCCTTTGACTCATGTTTAGAACATTTATCTAAAGTTCTTAAACGCTGTGAAGAAACAAATTTAGTCCTTAACTATGAAAAATGTCAATTTATGATAGTAGGAGGAATTATATTAGGTCATCAAACATTAAAAAATGGTATGGAAGTAGATCATGCTAAAATTCAAGTGATCGGTAATTTATCTTATCCAACAAATGTAAGGGAAATTAGAAGTTTTTAGGACATGCTGGATTCTACAAGCAATATATTAAGGACTTTTCTAAGATTGCTAAGCCTTTATGACATTTACTGGAGAAAGATAGAATTTTCAATTTTGATGAGGAATGCCTAAAAGCTGTTAAATTATTAAAGGAAAAATTAATCACTGCACCAATTATAGTTTCACTAAATTGGGAAAAACTTTTTGAACTTATGTGTGATGCAAGTGATTATGCTATTGGAGCTATTTTCGGACAAAGATATGATAAAATTTTCAAAGTTATTATACAACAACTGAAAAAGAGTTATTAGCAATAGTATATGACTTTGATAAATTTAGATCATATTTGATTGTAACTCATTCTATAGAGCATATAGATCATTANACCATTAGAAATTCTACACTCTTCTCTACTCAACTTGGAGTTCCACATATTGGTCTTAACCTCTAGCACTTACTAGGTAGGGAACTATGGGGGAAACTTAAGATGAGTCACCCTTAGAACTGCTGGACCATAGGATTGACCATGGTGTTGGTCTAGGGCTAAAGCACTCACTTGCAATCACTCACTACCCTAAACCCAAAATTTCTAGGCTTTAGTCCCTTGATACTTTAGGGAGACTCCTGTAGGTGGTTCCCTAAACCCATTAGCCCTGGGGTTTCCATTGGTTCATGGCTTATTGATGGTGGTTGGCACTCCAACTCTACCAAGACATCCAACCTAGCCTTTTGTCCCTAAACTCCCCCAAATTACCTAGATACCTTTGGGACCCCAAATTTGGCCAAAATTTCCAAATCTAGCCAAAATACACAACTTGACTAAAAAATCATTTCAAACACCTTGAAAACACCCAAACTATCCAAAATCACCAAAAATGCCCAAATTACCAAAATACCCCGCCTAAAATTCCAAAAATTCTAAAAAATCCCAAAACCTCCTAAATATTCCCAATTTCATTTTTCTCAACTATCATATGACCCAATTTGGCCAATTTGACCATCTTCGATCAAAACCCCCAAATTGGGCCCATACTGTCCCCAAATTACCTAAAATGTCTAGCCAATTGGTCTCAATTTACCCCAATTTCAATTCTAAACTCAAATTCACCCTTGACATGACCAATCTAGACCAAATCTAAGCTCAATTGGCCCATCATTTGGACCTAATTTTGATTTAAACCAAAAACCCAATTTTGGCCCTATGACTTGGTTCCACAAAATTGAACCATAGCCCACTCAATTGGCCACAATTTGTGTTAAGAAACCTTCATAACACCCCCATACATCAAACTTGACCTTCAATTGGCCTTGGTGAGACATCAAATTCATTTGATTTCAACATAATTCCAAAAGCCCCAAATTTATCCCAAATTGGCCATGTCTCAAAATCTCACCAAATTAAGGGTCTTAACCCCAAAATTTCCACTCCATCCCTTCATGAAAAATCTTCACAACATCTCCCTTAATCATGTGGAACAGTCAATTTGGACTTAGCCCAAGGCTAGCCCAACCTAGACCCATGTCTAACCCAACATGCCCAAATTAGCCAAATTTCAAAAATCCCTCAAATTGACCTACCAATTGAACTCAAAATCACATCAACCCTTCACCAAAAATCTTCATGACAATCATCTACACAATGTTGATCAATAAATTGGGTCAATTGACATGTCTAACCTAGCCCAAGCCCAAACTTTGATCACTTAAACCCACATTGGACATATGCATTAAAGATAGCCTAACTACCCCAAAGTCATTAAATTAACTCCCCCTCAGCCATGAATTGGACCCTAGTGACCAGCCTAAACCTCTTAAAACCACCTAAACTAAGCCATGGACCAAAGGTCCCCTAAATCAAGGGATTTAATGCCATATTTTCTTAAGCCTTAAATATTTTTTCCAAAACAAAACCTAAAATCATTAAATTGCTGTGACATATTCCCCTGGGTTTCCTGAGCTCCTAGCCACCTTGCCCTGGCCGGCCAGCCAGCCTAGTGGCCGAAAAATGTCCAAACTGAGAGCCACCCCATGGGATTAAACCCAATTCAAACCTATAGGCCAAATCATCCAAATTGAAGCTTAGAGCCTCTCTGCCCTCCACCTAGGCAGCACATTTCACCCCCCAATTGGCCATGACAACAAGCTTAAGACCATTTTTTTAAAATGCTCCCCTCCACGACCATGGAGGGAGAGCTGAAAATTACTCTGAGAGACTTTCCTAAATTGATCCCAAAGCCTCTTTGAGACCTCCTCAGTGCAACCTAACCACCACACTACCCTGAATCCCCTTGCCGAAGCCCAATTTTTGAGCTCAAAACCTTGTCGGAGACAGGACAAAACTCTCCACACCTATAAACTCCACCAAACTTAATTTAAACTCTCCCACACCTTCACAATAGTGAAAGGAACTAAAGCCCCATCAAATTCCCCTCTCACAGAGCCTCTACCATAGCTCTAAACCAACACCCAAATTCGGTCGTGATCAAAATCATGTCTAGGCCTCACACCAAGACCAGAGACTCAATCCTTAGCCTATTTGGATCACAACGAACGTACCGAGACCCTCTGATCGAAGCTTCACTTCTCAGAGTAAAGGTATAAAACTTCTCTTCCTCCCGAGCCCATTTTGACTCTCCATTTAATTAGGCTTAATTTAATTGCATGATTACCGTATGTATATGTTTGTCTCACTTAGACGAGTCCATAGGATCAAACTTGAAGTGATTTGGTTGAGTCTAGGTCGAGATCTTAAGGTTTTAGTGTGGACTGTCACAGGATCACTCTATCGGGGACGATGATGAGGAGCCGCTTGATCAAGCGTGTATCGAATGGACGAAGGAGATTGAGCCGGGCAACGCTTCAAAACATAAATCGTAGGTCGATTCAGCACTGAGGTGGATGGCAGCGTCAAATGGGAGCGCGCCGCGTGGAGTTCGGAGCTGCCTAGGATGTACATGGCGTCGCGCTGTTTAAATAGATAAATAGAGATTTTTCCTATTTGTTTAAGTACCCCTAACTTAAAAATTCATATCTTGGTATACAAAAATCACAAAAATAAAATAAAAATACGATCTTACTCAGTCAACAGAGGAGAATAATGTGGAAATAATTTTAGTCCATGTGATGCATATTTTATTTTTAATTAATCAGATACTGATTTGAATCCTTTGATTCTCCATGCATATAGGCATTTCATTATAGCTTGGAATTTTAGCATGTTGTTACCTCTGTCTTAGGGAACATTAGCTGATTTTTCCAAATTCAGAGGAGGTCCCTAGACAGAGAATCCCATTTTTCAAGTTTATGTTCATTATTTGCTTAAAATAATCATGGAAATTAGTAAGTTGCTTAGAAAAATCTAAGAACATTTTGGAAGTTTTACTATGACCAGAGAACCTTTAGGAAAATTTCTTATGAGCAAAGTCATTCAAAATACACCTAATCTTTACAAACCCTAAATCACTAAGATAATTAATTTTGAAAAATACAAACAACAAAATGACTTGAGATTTTAGTTCTACTATTTTTTAGGGTCTAGAGAACTAACCATAAAAATTTCAAAGCATTTTAAGTTCATTTGATAACTTAAATTGATTTTTCAAGTTAAATAACATTTTTGGCACAAAAAATGATTTTTAAAAATCAAAATATAACTTGAAAAATTATAAAACTTGTTTTTTTGAGTTCTTTGTGATCAGTTTTTTTTTAAAAAAATAAAGTGATATTTAAAATAAAAACTTGATTTTTAGTCTATTTTAAATATTTAAATAATTAAAAATCCCTAAAAATCACAAAAATAATAAAACACAAGGAAATGTTCTAAATTGTTTCTTAAGCACTTAAGAACAATTGAAATATTTTTCCTGGTTTTCTAAATAAAGATATTGAATTTTAAAGCTTAAAAATGATTTTTTAAAGGTTAAAAATAAATTTTGACTAAATATACTGCTAATAAATCAAATAAAACTCAAAAAAATATAAAATCTTCTCTTCTGAGTTCTCTGACCTCAGAAAGACTTTTCAAAAATATAAAACTTAATTTTCTCCATCTAAAATATTTTATATTTAATAAATACCCCAGAACTTAAAATAATTATTAAAATTTAAATAAAATTCAAAAAATCATGAAATTTGGTCCAAAGGTTTCTCCGATCTAGGTCTACCTCCAGTACAAATTTCAAGGGATTAGGGTTTACCTTGGTCTAGTTAAGAATTTTCTTTGAAAAAATCCTATTTTTGCATGAAAATAATTATATAAAATAAATTAAAATTTGAAAAATCACATTTTCTCCTCTGATGTCTTAATTGACCCATGAATGAGGTAGGATAAAAATTTCAAAGTCATTTGAATTGAATTTGACAAATTATGAAGTGTTAGAGCCTTAGGGGCAAATGTGTAATTTTGGAAATTTAGCCTTATTAGGCTTAATTCAAGGAGGGAAATGGGTAACCTCTGATCTTAAATTGGATGTTTGAAATACAAGGAGGAAAAGATAAGTTAATAAATTTCTAAATTATTAAAATTTGGGAGTTTATTAAAATAAAATGAGAAGATAAGTTAATAAATTTCTAAATTATTAAAATTTAGAAGTTTATTAAAATAAAATGAACCTAAGGCTTAGGGGTATGAGTTTTGAAGTCAATAATTGATCAATTTAATACCCCTATTTTGATTTTTTAAATAAAATTCAAATCATGAATTATGATTCTAATTAAGACACTCATCTAGGTCTTAAGGGCTTAGTAGTGACTTAGGCTAAATCAAGTTTCGTTTAAATAAGGATTAGAAAAGTAAACATCATTTAAAATTAAAACGTCTTTCAAACACTATGACTAGAGGAAAATATGTTGAGATTTTCATACCTATTTTATATTATTTTTGATGATATTGCACTTTAAAGAAAGGTATTTTTGATGTTTTGTTGCAGGAATGATGAATAGGGTCATTGGAGCAAAAAGATGCAAAATAGAGCGAATTTGGAGCGAAAATGACCAGAATTTGAAGAATTGAACTAGGGCGCCGACGACGCCATCGACCCCACCGACGGCGAGATTTTTCTGAGACTCTAGAATTAATTCATTAAGAAGGTCCGCCGACGGCGCCTCGAGGCCGCCGACGGCGAGCTCGG
>JXCR01145403.1:449069-459102 GCA_002079205.1 Phalaenopsis hybrid cultivar | reverse complement strand
TATATGTATGTATATATATATATATATATATATATATACATACATATAGACACACACACACACACACAAACACACACACACACAAATAAAATAAAATTATATTTTTAAAGAAACCGACAAACTCTAGTTTGAATACCAATAATAAATTTTTAGATTCACTGTTGGTGGTGGTTGGGTGTTGGTGATGTTGGTTGAACTTTTTTTAGTACACTTGATACACACTATTATGTGAGTTGTGTATCTTATTTCTTTCTACTGTTTTGAAGTGGTTTGTTGCTTATCAAGTATCAAATTTATTATTATGAAATTTATGTTGCAAACAACATTACTGTACGGGTGCAGAATGGTCATTTATTAATAATCAGCTGCAAATTAGCTATTTTCCAACTCACAAACCAAACAGCCAATCAGCTTATCCAGATCAGTTACTGATCAACAGCTTATTTGGATCAGCTGCTGATCAACAAATTGTCAATAAGTTGCAGTGCACCAAATAAACCCTAAATGTGTTATATTCATGTTACAAGATTAATTAGATAGTGTGTGAAGACTAAAATTTCTGAGACACATGTCAGTCAATCACATAAGTATAAGTGTCGATTAGGTAATACATAGAAAGGAGTCTGCATATCAATCCCAAGAGGAAAGTATCACAATATTTCTAACAGTTGAAGTTTTACTTTACTAAACCGCTAAATCTAGTTTGAAGATCAAATATCATTTATGAAAAATCCTAAATCCTAAGGCATAAAGAAAAGAGAAAACTAAGTTTTTATGAAGTTTCTCATATGTGAAGGGTTCATACTCCCATGATACCAATTAAATGTTTTCTATTAATTTTCTAGAGAACCCACATTATGGTTGACAACCAAGGATAATAGATTCTTCTCAGGTTATGTCCATGTCATAAAAAGAATAAAAAACCCTATACTATTAAGTTTCACTTAACAGTATAATGTTTTTCAGTATTCTTTAGATCCCCTTCTCAAATAACAAAACCTTAATGATAATTTGTATATATCATTAGGACTTTGTGGCCAACTTACTCGTTCTTCTAGAAGATGACAGAAGTCCAGAGTCATAAATAGTTTTAACATTCTATCATGTTTGAAGCAAAGTAAATTAAGTTTAGAAAGTTAACACATCAACATATAAAATTCATGCATGGAAAAGGCATTAAGGGAACAAAAGATCATAGAATGAAAAAATGATAAAAAAAACCACATGACTTGCATCACAAGACCAATAAACGAAGTTAATCACAAATCAAAAGAAAATGAAATGTGAAAACTTTTATTGCAAGCATAATAAGATTGTAGTGCAAGAGGTCTATAACACTCTCACAAAACCAATCAATCCTTAACAATACACAACACTCCTATTTGTTGAATTCAAGCTCTCACAACTCTCCTCTCATACAACATAATCACCTCACCTCTCAAGCTCTCTAGAACTCACAAAAAAATCTCAAAAAACAAGCATGAAAAAATAAAAGAAAAATTACGCTAGAAATTTTCTCCATTAAGGAAGAAGAAGAGAACTTTAAGGTTTACATTGAAACCCGTAAATCTACTTAGAGAGCTTCCAAAGTATGCCTCCAGCTGTCTCAAGTTGTGCCCTGTAATACCTTATATAAAAGAGGTCTAAAAAAGACATGAAATTCTTGACAAATCAAATTCTAGTGGTCCAGTGTTGTGACTACGCCTAAAACTGGCATGGTTACACTTGACCCAGAGTAGTCACCTCCAGATCTGGCGTAATTACATCAATCTTGGATTTGTTTTGAATTTGTTTTGCATGTTCGACACCTATAACCTGAAAACATCACAAATAACCTTCCACAAGCATAAAATTGTGATAAATAAGAAAGATAATATGGTATTTAATGCCTTAAAATCACATAAATTTTTCTCGTATCAATTTCTTCAAATTTACAGATTACATGCCCTTAAGTAATCTCATATCTCAATTACTACTAAATTGAAGTTTGATGTTCTGATGTGAATTTCAAGATTTTTTAAATGAATTATGTACATGTAGAGAAGATTCAAATATCATTTCTAATTACAATTTTTATTAATTTCTAATAATCTAGTACTTTCCTTAATAACTTTCTCAAGCCTAAGAAGATCTCAAAACCTCTTAATCTAGTGTGATTAAAATATGTTCAATTGCCAAACATATTTTTTACATCAATTAAGAGTAAACTAATCAAGCCAACATCACTTAGCATTTCTCTTGAATATAATATAATCTGAATTTCATTAGAAGAGCCTTCAAGTCTTATTACTCAAGAGGTAACATGGACACCAATTTTTTATTTTTATGCTCCCCTCAAGTTTCTTCATAGAGAGGTTGAATACTTTTTTTAAATCATGATTTTCATAATTTACTTTTCTTTTCTTTTTTTTAAAATTTTTTATTCCCTTAAGAATTACTATATCTATGGACCATTTCTCTTAAGAATTTAGAATGTCTAATCTCTACTAAATGATAATTCACAAATTATTCTTAATTTGGAGCTCCTAAGTATTATAATTCATTCTAAAGTTAAGAATCAATTAAATTTTTTGGGTTGAAAATTAAAAAAAAAACTTCAAATATTTCTGGTTAACTACTAATATTTCAATCACACCCTTTTAATTATTTGAGACTATTTAGGGTTTAGGTAAAAGTTGTGAAGGTGTAAGCCTTTATTATTTAGGTATTAATTCTAATTCTTCCATTTAATGAGTATTCAAAGTTCCACTAACATCATAATCTCATTAAATTATTGGGATTCCTAACATGAGTCAATTTTGAAGTACAATCACCAACTAAATTATGAGAATTACTTTAAGACAAATATGTGATCCAAAAAATATAGTTGTGCAAAATATATAAAGTTGACTCCGCTTTGTAATAGTGCCAAAAACTTGATGCGTTATTTTATGAATAAGAAATTTAAGCAATTTATGCAAAGATTCTATGCAAGTATACGTATCGTTATCAAGTAATACATGACTTTCTATTTAAGACCAAAATATTGATCCCATGAGAAAGATTTAAATTGGAAATGATAAATTAACTAGGAAATTCACAAAAATAAAAAAAAAATACTGCCACTAATTACAAATATTTAAGGTACTATCAAAACTAAATTATTAATTACTAGTAAATCAGTAATGCAAAGTTTAAAATAGTAACTACCAAACTATGTTTATGCGATGAAATTGTTTAATATGAAAAAAGCAGCTTTCCGACCACAATGAGTTTTTGGTTAAATGAGATGATATAAATGGTTTGAATCTGTATTGTGCCAAATAGGAATAATTTTAATTCTCTACCCTGATTCAGTGTTATAGAGAATCATTGACTAATCTCAGGTTTTGTCCCTAAATTTGTCGTTAGGCTGAGAGGATATTGGCTCTCACTCTAGAGTTCCCACTTCCCTTCCCATGAAGGCCAACACTCACTTTAGTTCTTAAACACTAAGACCAAATTAGGGATTTTAGTATGCACCCTAAAATCTCTAATTCTACGCCCAACAAAGTATATTTCCTTATTCTTTTGCACTTAATTCCATGAACGAAATACTCCTCCATGGAATTAAATGTGATTCTCACTCTATTGTAGAACTCATACTCCATTTCTTGGATCATATGTTTCACAACAGATTTTAAGATTTCAATTGACCAGATCAAAAAGTAAATTAAGAATAAAGTGAAAAAATCATCACAATTTATTTTATATTTTAAAATTGGTACATCCAAATTATCTCTTCATTTCACCATATCTCTGAGTAGAGAGAAAGATAAAGAAAAATACTCAAATTTCATGAGAAAGATATAACAAAACATAAATTTCATATATAAAAAAAGTTCATACAGCAATAATAAACAAGCAACACTTATCTGTAACTCTTTCTCAAAGAAAATTCTGTGTAGCCTCTCTTGGACTCTTTCTTTCTTTCCAAAACTCTTAATTCTCTCTTAGAAGATGTAAGGAAGAGGAAATCTCTCACTTCTCTCCCTCTTTAAAAACTCTTAGAAAAGAATCTACACTTAAACTCACCACAAAACTCAAAACTCTAAGAAACTAAATGACTAATGGAATCAAAGTGGTTGGAAGGGAGGTGAGAGAGAGAATTTTATGATCAAGTTTCACTCTAAATAGAGCCTAATGTTGGGTTTTCTAATAGGTGCATCCAAAAACTCTTCAAAAAGCTTCCAAATTTGTTGAATCTTCTAGAAATCGGGCTTGCAATGACACTGGCGCCGTCGACGCTAGTGGACCGTAAATTAATTCATCGCTCTATGTCAAATGGCGTCATTGATGCTGACAAAAATCTGGACTCCATTCTGTAGGTCTTCGCCGTTAGCGTCTAGCCTGGCGCCATCGGCGTTGAGTATTTTTTTCCAAAATGTCATTTTGACTCCAAATTCATTCTTTTTGCTTCCTTTTTTTCTTCAAGTCCTAAAAATCAGCAACCGCAATAAAACATGAAAAATACATTCCTTTAAAGTGCAACATCACAAAAAAATGAATATAAAATATAGGTCTAAAAATGCATATATTTTTTGTGTATTAAAATCCCCTAAACTTAAATGTTACTTGTCCTCAAGTAACTCCTTTACTACATAAAAATATGACTTATGACAAAGAATTTAACTTCTAGATTTCTATATTTTTGTCTACTAAATACAATAACATAACTTAAGAAAAATTTAAAATAACTCCAATTAATACTAAAGGTATAAGAATATCTAGTAGTCAACTCTAAGATTTCTGATTCTCTATTCTTTTCAGGAAAAATTGTAAATTGTAATATTAAAGCCACTTAGAATATCCATATGAAAAATAACTTCTAGAAAACTTTATTAGTAAATATCCTAATACATAGATACAAGTTTAGAGAATGTAGCCAAGCCTTCTTCCTTAAGTTGATTTAAGTGAAGCTAATTTTTTATTAAACATCTCCTCAAGCTTTTCCTCACATATTTTTCTTTTCTTTTCTTTTCTTTTAGGATCATTTTCAATCCTTTTTCTTTTCTTTTCTTTCTACTTCTCTTTTTTTTCTCTTTTTTATGTGATGATTATTATATCTCGATAGACTTTAATGATTTTGAACTTCACAATCCTCTTCTTAAAGTTAAAAACTTTTCACATTCCTTCACTTTATAAATTCATGTTAGCTTTAAATATTTTTCATAAAGTTTTATTCTTTTCTTCTTACATGAAACTCTAAGATTCTTAATACTTCAAAAATACAATTCCTTTACTTACAATGGAAAAACATAGTCTTATTCTCTTGTACCAAATATCTTAACCTCTAAAATTTACCTTTATTATTGAAACTTTTTACTTAAGTTTACTATATATTTAGAAACATAAATATAGTTATCTAAAGTCACCCTCTAATACCAAAGGTCATGTTAAATTTAAAAATTTTGAAAATATAGCTAATTGAGGACAAATAAAATTAAGTTTCTTTTTTTAAAAAGGATTTTTTCTTTCCCCCCAAACTTAAATTTTTAAAAGATTTAGCATGAAAACTTAAAAAATAAAGGGTGAAAGAAAACATTTAATACATAAAGAAAAGACTTACCTGTTGAAGGTTCTGATATTGAAACTTAATTCCAAAATATTGCAGGTGCTAATATGAAAAGCTACAAGACTTAAAACATTAAATAACGCATAATGCATATAAAAATTTGTTGAGAAAAAATTTACTACAATTACATTCAACAAAGTATATAAAAACTAACAATAGTATTAAAATAAATTCCAATGCAAAAATAGTTTTACAATCCTACTGTTCAAAATACAAGATAACATCTAAAATAAAGCAAGTATCACACTCTAAAAACAAAAAAAAATAAGAATAATAAAGTACAACCAATTATAAACTAAACAAAAGATCAAACTATGACTAAGTAAACATCACTAGTCATCATCTTCTTCCTCTTTTTCTACATTAAAGCTTTGTTGCTGATACGGGGTAAAGGCAGCGTGACTAGGAAATTGAACTGAGTGGTCACCCCTCATGTATCTAACCATCACATCATCATAAGCTGCATCATATTAAAACTTTTGCCTTATTAAATCATCATTATGTGCATTTTCTGGCCTCCATATTTTCCATCCTGCTTTCCATATTTAAGATTTCTTTCCGTTGGATCATCATTTGCTCCATAAGTCCCTGAAGAGTAGGGGTACTAGAACTAGAAGGAATGTCTCTACTGCTACTTCCAGATCTCCATCCAACATGAGATTCATAAGTCTTAATATTTGCAGGTCCAATAGGTTTTAAAGGTTCAATCCTCTCCTCATTCATTCCAAAATCAACTCCTACCTACTCACATAGCGTGTAGATCAGGGTAGGGTGTGTTAAACCACCACTCGTCTCACCCAAATCAATAAAATGAGTATTTCTATAAATAATAGAGCCTACATCTATCCTTCTCATCAATTGAATACAAAAGTTCAAGATGACTTTATCCTTTGTAACCTCTCTATGATGATTCATTGGTATCATTCTGACAGATATAAAGTAGTGTCAGGCCTTAGATACTACATTTAACATAGAAAGAGGGAAGTTTACCTGAACATTATTATTCACCTTCCAAGCTCCTCTTCTATTAGTAAAAAAGAAATGACTTCATCTAAGGCCTCATTTATAGTAGAGAATGCTTTGTACTCATAAAGATATTCTTCTTGTAATTGATAAAATTTATTGATTCTTCTTGGAGTAAATTCCACCATTTTTTCAAGAACAAAAATGTAGTCCTTAGAAGTTTCCTTAAAGTTGGCATAGAACTTCATCACTATACCAATAATAGCCTCGACAGTAAAGTAACAAAAATTCTCCCACAGCCAAGCAACGATTAATCTTTTAACCTCTCCACCGAGATTTTTATAAGTTCGATCCTGAATTACTTTCTTAGTTGCAAGCAGTCTATTGAAACAAATGTTAGCCTTGTAGTTAATATTTTTTTATCATCATAATCTACTTTTTTCTTTCCCTTGCTCATTCTCGGTGTCATGGTAATGTAAGAAAAAATGATAAAATCTAAATAAATTCCCAAAATTCCAAAAATTGCAATGTGGAACGTACTAAACTTGAATATACTAAGTAATAGTTCTTCACCAAAGGATTTTATCAAAATCTTCCAAAAAATTTCAAAATTTTGGATCTTGGCAATGCAAGATAAATCCTTGGTGAAAATAAAAAATTTTGAGTTCAAAGTGAGGCTCTTACCAAAAGAAGATGAAATTTGAACTTCTTTTGCCTTAAAATTGCCTCAAATCCAAGCACTAGTAAGCCCTGGGTGCAAAAATCGGAGGTTGAAGGTGACCGAAGGGGTAAAAATGGTGTTTTTACTTTGCAAAACATGAAATTTAAAAGTTCTGGGCACTTTCGGGTTGAGGATGCTGTCAGCGCTAGAGCCCAAAATTTCATATTTTTCATTTTTCACAATTTCAATTTTCTTTCAATTCACTCCAAAGTTTAATTAGTCTTTTTTAAACATTAATATTCATCCTAAATAATTCACAAACAAGCATTTTCACAAACAACACCAAACTAACTTTTGTATATGAAAATCCAAATTTCTACAAACACACAATTCTAATCTCACTTACACATACATAAAGCAAACTAAACTATAATTTGGTGTCGAAATCAAGCCACAACACTAGAACGCTGACACAAAACTATACACACAATTAACGTTATAAGAGTTTTAAAGCAAAGTCAATCCAACACAATCACATTAAAAACATAATTAATTTAAAGTAGTAGAGAGTCCAACGTCTTCAATTACTCCTCTTCATCTTCAGTACTTTCTTCTCCTCTAATATCTCCCGTAAAATAGTAATGGACGTACAAATTGTAGAAGGATCGGTACGAGAATTGTTCAGTCAAATTTTCATCGATCCATCCATTTTTCTTGAACATCTACACCAAACCTACTTCAATTGTTCCAGTATGATCAAAGCTCTCCTTCATCCTCCAATCTAAATGATTAAAAAGGTAGTTAAGATTTCCTATTGCATTCATGATACTCTGAAGTTCTCTTTCTATTTTCTTCATTTTCTTCTCCAAAACTATTGAACTTCCAACTGTATAGGGCATTAATGGTGTCGAAGCATGTGATAAATGATCCAAGATGGGCTTAAAGGGTAACAATACTTTCTCCCAACTTTCGTATGATACTTGAGATTGACTACAAAGTAAGAAAATTGTAGAAGGATGCCCCAGTCCATATATAGGCCCATTCATAATAATACCCATGATAGATTTAAAAATATTTGATCCCACGTCAATGGGCTTTCTCATTTAAATGAAATAGTTTAAAATTTCACTTTTTTTTGTAACTTTACTAATCTTCTTTGTAGGGAGTAATTTTGTAGAGATAAAGAAATGTCATTGTTTAGATATTGGGTTAAGTAGTGAAGCAGACAAACTAATGTATCGCTCATTTCTAATTTCTCAATTATCATTTTCATCCTTAAAAAAATTGGTATACTTCATGCATCATATCTTTAATTGGGATGAAATTCCTATAATGACAGATTGGCATGCTTTTATCATATACAAATAATTAATTCGTGATGGAGTAAATGGTACAACCTTACCTCGAACGAAGACGACTCCTTGGGTAATTCCATGAAAGTTAGCTGACCGACTTTTTTGTAAATCAACAATTACAAGAATTTGATGACGCTACTAGAAGATTTAAATTCAAGCAACGATGCCAAAAACTTGACTGCGACTTTATACATATGTTTGATTTAATAAAGATGTATAAAACGGTGTTAAAATCTTGACTGCGACTTTATATATATGTGTTTGATTTAATAAAGATGTATATATATAATAAAAAGTCAAATTTGTCAACGCAAGTATACGTATCGCTCAAGTAATATAGGGCTCTAATGGAGTTCAAGTCGAATTTGTCAACGCAAGTATACGTATCGCTCAAGTAATATAGGGCTCTAATGGAGTCTTGTCGAATTTGTCAACGCAAGTATATGTATCGCTCAAGTAATATAGGGCTCTAATGGAGTCCTGATATATATATATATGATTATAAAGATGTATAGATATAATATTCAATAATGTTAAAGTCAAATTTGCGATATGTTTGATTTAATAAAGATGTATATATATATAATATTCAATAATGTTAAAGTCAAATTTGTCAACACAAGTATACGTATCGCTCAAGTAATATAGGGCTCTAATGGAGTCTTAGATATCAATCCATAGGGAGAAATAGAATATTACGGACTAAGATTTAATAAAAAGTAATACTTCAACTACAACAACGTTCAAGTTACTTATCTGTCATTAATAGGCAATTGAAATAAGTAGATAATTTTGGATAATAACTAATGATATAGAATAACATTTAATTGTGATATTCTTATCTAAAGAAAGCATCATTCTCCTTGTCAAGAAATTATAGTGAATGGATAAAATGAATTAGTTCAATGTCCTTCTCCTTGTCAAGAAATTAAAGTGAATGAATAAAGTGAATTAGTTCAAATTGAACTAATAAAAAACTAAAGATAGAAAGTAGGGTTTAATTTGTGATATTCAATATATAAGAAAGAATCCTTCTCCTTGTCAAGAAATTATAGTGAATGGATAAAGTGAATTAGTTCAAATTATATTGCATGGATAAAGTGAATTAGTTCAATTTAGATTGTGTCAAATAGGAGCATACCTATTCTTTACCTGAATGGATAAAATGAATTAGTTCAATTATATTGTGCCAAATAGGAGCATACCTATTCTTTATCCTTTGGTCTAGGCATAAAGAACATTAACTAATCCTATGCTTGGTTACTAATTCTGTGGCTAGGTTGGGAGGATACCGACTCTCACTTTGGAGCTCCCACGTTCCCCTCACCTGAGGGCTAACATCTACACATCATCACCCAAACGATAGGACCGAATTGAGGATTTTAGTCTGTCACTCTAAAATCTCTAATTCTACGCCTGATAATAATATTTCCCTATTTATTTGCACCCAACTTCCAAGGG